>BPLR01012634.1:0-25521 GCA_021605095.1 Caerostris extrusa
GTTAGCAGCTTATAGGAAAATATTATATGCGCAACGCCGTTTTAAAGAGCATTCAAAACAATTAATATTAACAATTGTCGATTAAAATCGTTTTCCATTATATTTTTAATTTCAAAAAAATTATTTTAAACTGTCGTGTTAGGAAGCTTAACTGAAAGATTTTTCTCTGCCCAAAATTCATATTGAATATATGAACTTTATATAAAATTAAAATTAATGATCAGATTAATATACATACAAAGACTGAAATTTGTTGCATATTGTCAAGAAACAAATCTAAAATATAAATTTTTCATTAGAAACGAAGACTAATTGTATTTGTTACTAAAGATTTGTAATTTTTTACATTGTCAATACATTATCGATGCCCGAAGGACTTTCTTGTAAAGACAGATGACTTCTCAAAATCTTACAATGTTAAAAATTCTACAATTGGCCTTTCCGATAATAAAAATTCTGTTAAGTTAGAAATAATTTATTATAAATAAAGACAAATATATTATAAAGACAAATATATTATAAAGACAAAATGTTAAAAACTGAGATTTGATTTTCTTATTTTAACTGAATCTAATTAATTCATACATTTTTGTAATTAATACATCGAATTATTTACAATGATTTTCTAGATAAATGATTTACACATTAAATATATGTAATATAATTGCTCATATTGATATGACAATTGTTAAATATTGCTTACACCAAAGCAGGTGCGTCAAAAAAAAAAAAAAAAAAAAATCGAAAAATCCAAAATTTTTATGCCATCACTTTAACGAAAAGAAACATCGTTGATAAATTTCAAATAATTTATGTGCAAAAGTACTAAAAAAGTGGCACAAAAATAAATGTTTTTTGCGAAAAACGGAAAATTCAAAACCGTTAATAAATCACATAGAAGAACAAAATATAAATAAGAAACATTTGCATAAATCTTTAACGATATTACCATGCTTAGATATTTTTTTATTTATAAAACTCACTTAAATTACTTTATCAGAAAAAAAGATCTTTTTGCTAAAACATAAAAAATCTCTAATAATTGCTAACAAAAAATAAAATGACAGTATATTTAAATATAACCAACAATTCCCAATTCAACTTAAATAAATATAAACCAATATTTCCGTCAAGAAATTTATAAAGCCCATAAAAATTTCATATAATATAAATACAATATGAAATTAATATGGTTTTAATCCCATGTTATAAGATTTATAAAAAACTCAGTCTAAGATATTTTTAAATTAATAATACAGTATTTGAAATAAAATTCAAAAAGAAAGAGTGCTCATAAGAACTAAATTTTTCTTCATCATTTTGCATCAATCCAGTTATTCCGATTTATTTCAAATTCTACCCATTAATTAGAAAATATAAGATTAGAAAAAAACATTTCCAACTTTGACAAACCATAGGTTCCCCTGATATAAAAATATTTTTCTATTTTATACAACAAATTTGAAAAATAAACACATCTAAAATAAGAAATTATTTTTTTTTTACAAAAAATTAAACCAGTAATCTCAAGTTATAATTCTAAATACTGAAGATATTGAAAAAAATATTTGACATAATGATTTAATATTTAAATATTGATTCATTTTTTACATTTTATCCTGCAGCAATACATTTATGGTATTATGGCAGGAAAACATTTCGTTGAAAAGACATGCATCTTAAGATTCATTTTATGTGAAGATGTAAATTAATTTATAAAAATTTCTCACCCTTTTGCAGGTCGATGATGTTAGCATTCATTTATTACTTTCATTCCTTTTTCAAACAATTGATACAAACAATGAATTTTGATAGATTCATTATTATTATACACGATGTTAAAATGTTGGGTTTTTTAGATTTCAGAATTATAGGGATGTATTCATTCACATATTTCAATCCTCTCTTGACAGACGGCAACAGTACTAACACTTAACTACTAATCCATAAACATCAAAAATAATCATCGATCTTATACACTTCGTACATAGATAACTTAACTCACCACTCCTGAAAACACATAACAGTGCCATTTTTTATGCACGATTATACACAGTTCCATTTGAGATAAACCTTTTTTTACTGGTTTTTGCCACCTTGACTGGCAAGAAAACTAAACCATGAAGGAATCGTTCCACCATTCTCTCCCCCCTCAATCCCTCTCACCCCCCGGATAGCCATTTCATCCCCTAATGATTGCAAACGAGCATTAAAACAACGACCTACCTTTTGTGGAGCGAAATCCTTCTCTCCCACAAACTAATCACACGGCAGAACGAGTGGTTAGAATCCTGGTGTTCCTTTTTTTTTTTTTTTTTTCTTCCAGCTTCACTTCATTTCTTCGATGGCCAGAATCTTTTGGCACGTTGTTTTTTTTATGGGGGGAAGACCAGGAAGAGTATCCAATGCCGCGCGCACCACACCAGCGAATGTGTCTTCTGAAGATGCACCGATTGACCTTTTTTTCTTTTTTTATTTCCCTTTGTTTGTGAGGGAGGCGGTGGCAACGAACGGGTTACGTGTGACGAGAGCGCCGCCTGGTGGGAGGAAGCTTAAGATGGCCGCTTCAGGATTTGGGAGAATGCCAGGGACTTGTTAACTTGGGAGGGGGAGGGATGAGCAGTACAGAAAATTCCGAAGAGAGGGTTATGTTTTCCTTTTTTTCCTCCCCGATATTACTTTGTTAAGGAAAGAGACGATAAACTATTATTAGTAAATATTGAAGAACTGAAGTTTTTTTTTTTTCTTTTATATTCTTTTGTTAAATAAAAAAATGTGCTTTTAAAGACATTAATACTGCTCAAGAAATATCTTTTTTTAAAATGATAAATCTTGGGAGTGATTTATTTTTCCAATAAATGATAATGTTTTTTGTGTTTTAGTAATATTTTCTTTAATAACAATTTTACAATAATTTTCAATTGATTATTAATCATTATGTTTTTATATATATTACTCATATCAACGAACTAAAAATCAATTTACATTTATATATCAACAGGAAAATATAAAAATAATCACTTAATATTTATTAAATAAAAATGAATATTATTTTAAACATATGAAAATCAATTCTACAGATATTTTTATGTTAGATAATTTATAATTGTGCTCTCCTTAATAATCATTTATAATTTTTTTTAAATTTTAGATAATTTTGAGTGATTTAGGAAACATTCTAAGTTAATAAATTTTTACCTTCTGACTTTTTCTTGCAAGTCATTTTAATTTTTTTTCAAAATGAACTTTATTTTCAAAATTTTGTAGACTTGAATATACAGGGTGGTTTTTTAAAAACTTTCTCGATATACGATCTCATTCCATTGACATAAATTGAATGAAATTTTGGGTTAAGGAATTTTAAAATATGTACTCAAGAATCAATAAGGAAAAGCAGTTACACTCTAACAGTTACGGTTAAAATGACAGAATTTCGAAAATTTTAAATAGCAATGCCTATTTTTTATTGAATGTGATCTTCATAGTGAAAAAAACACAAATAGAGTTGGAACTGTACTTGTAGCACGAAAATCGTCAGTTCTAGACAGACTAAGAAAGAAGAAAAGTGTAAACAACCAATATGTATAGAGAAGCAACAGAAAGTAAAACATTTTATTGCGTTTCTACGTGATCTCCTTCACACACAATGACATTTTTCCTGTGGCAGATGGCGGATAGCACTATCATGCCAAGAAACATCTATTCAACCTGACATCTGATGGCATCTTTCAGATCAGATGCAATTCTAAGGGTAGATGTATGCACTTTAGATTTCAGGTATCCTCTTTATCTAGAAATCCATGGGAGGGAAATTGGGGGAACTTGGCGGTCACGGAAACGTGAAATTTTGTTAATTATATTAAGAAACGTTTCCCAGATAGAGCATTTCGCTGTAGCGTTGTGAATGGTATGATAGCTATGGATTCATATATCGAAAAAGAGTTTTATAATCCCTGTGTATGTTATACATTTTAATACAATATACAACAAAAATTAAAAGATAGCCTTAATATTAATCCATAATATAAAGGTACCAGAAGGAAAAGAGAGGGAACAGAAACAAAAAGGAAAAACTGTTTTTGTTTCGCCAGAACGCGAATGCGTGTAATTCGACCTCCGATTGTGTGGAAACTTAAACAGCCTGGTTATCAGCAGAAATGAACGCATCGATTACTTGTCAGATGTACGAGGGTATATTTTGCTTTGACAGGAAATGTTATAATAGTTCCTTTTATCTAGTTTTCCTTTTATTGTCGTGTCATCTAATATATTAATCATTAAAATGGAAATACTATTTATTACAATTAAAAGCCTTTCTCAATGACATTTACTCCCTCCCCAGTGACACTAGCGTGACACCAGCGTCGAATACAGGGCCTGAAAAATTCTTAAATTTTAATTTTTCTCAATCGAAAATACATGAACTCATTTCAGAAAGCTTTATGAAAATTAATGCAATATTTACCTTATTTTGCAAACTTGTTTGCAAAATAAGTTAAATATTGCAACTTTAATTATTTGTTTACAAAATAAATAAAAGCCTGTGATAGTTATTTTAGTGTTCGTAGAAACTGCAAGATAGGAGTGTCTACTATTCGCGAAGTTCAATCTACATTATTAAGTTGATAATGGATCCAAAAAATATATACGTGTAGTTAGAAGATATGCAACGGACACGAGTAACACTACCCAAATATATTGGAATTTTACATAACAATTTAGGATCAAATTTATTGTTTTTCATTCCCTTTATTATCATTTTGTGAGAATATGACACTAAACATGAAGCTAATAACACTTGCATATTATAACACTTATTATCGTTTTAGAGGCAAACTTATTACACTTATGCTTATAACACTTACTGGTAATCATTTAATATTAAAAATATTTTATATGACGTTTCATATCACCACAATCATATGAATTAATCACAATCATTTCATGATTAAAAGTAGAAATACTTAAAAAAAAAAACAAAATGAATACTGCTTTTCTAAAAAAAATGTGCCAGTATTACTGAAAATAACACAAAATTTGGTAAAATCGATGCACGGAAATTGTAATCAACCATATGGATATCTTACGAAATAGTACTGTTTGATGTCAAAGCCTTTAACTCGTTGAGATATGTATTATAATTTTTACTAATTAGTTTTTTATCTGATATAAACTACATTTGAATGTTTGCAGTGAATCACATTACATCAGACTACCTCGTTTGAGTTTTCTTTTACAACTATGAAGCGAAATTACTTTAAAAACATCAAATCTATTGTGGTATAAATCAATCATACTTTTAACATTCACTATGTGAAGCTAGAACATAATTCTTTATAAATTACGAGACTTAAAAAATTCTACGAAATTTAGTGCACAGATCAATTGTTTAGTAAACCTTAAGTTGGATTAAAAAAATTCTTCAAAGCGTTTCCTAATAAAAAAATTTTAACCTTTTTTTTAACATTCTCTGCTTAACAGATAATTTCTTGTCCAAATTTGTAAACATTTGTAAATGTTCTTTCCTCTGCTTATTTCTTATCAAAAATATCAGAAAAACAAGACATTAATTGAAATAATATGATTAAATATTCAATGAATAATTTGGAAGACTTATCTTATCAGAAATATCTGAACAAACAATACATTATTGAAATAACATAAATGTATAAAGACATACCTGAGAAAGAGGATGGTCTAATATTGCTCCATTGTAAGTAAACAAATATTCGATAAAATCGTATTTTTGGTCTCTCACTTCCATGATGACGAATTGCTATTTCCAGACATCAAAACCGATAAAAAAAATAATCATTTTTTTTGGGCGAACTGAAATTCAGTTAGTTTGAATGACAGTGTTGTATTAAGAAAAAGCTCCTTAACCGCTCAGATCCGTCACTTAACTTATCGTAAAGGAGTAGGCTTCACGCCTACTGTTTGCTAATATCACTGACAATATAATTTACAGATGCATATGTTCTTCTTCATGCATATTGTTTCGTGATACACGAATAACTAGACTGAATTGTACTCAAATTTTTAGCTTTTGGATGTCGAACATTTTTGCAACATTCAGTCACAAATTTCTAGCATTCATTAACTTATAAATTGAATACAATTGAATTTTTTTTTTTTTTATTCTTCAGAAATTAATTTTAAAAAGTATTCCATTCCTTTATCATTTTTAGTACTTTGCAATCATGAGGCTAATGAAAAAAATATAATAAACGAGGTTGCCGTATTTTTCTGATATACTTATAAAACCGCTTACCACATTTTGTACATCATCGCCGATTTGGCAAAATTATTAGGTGAAGATACGATGCTTCCCAATATTCTTCCACTTGAATGTAAGAATGGATTCATTTTTTAATTTAAGGTTTAGTGAATTAGATCCATTATTGACAGTGTTAAAGATTCAATAGGTATTTGTGATAATAAAAAAAAAACTAGTTTGCTGGCAGTAAAATATAATTTGCTACACCTTTGGAATTTTTATGTTAGTGATCTGAAGAATAGATATCGGTATTTTCTTTCAATGCAACAGATAGCATCACCAAGCAGCCGAGATAAATATTAATGCACAAACACACACACACTCAAAAGGGCCTGAATGTCTGAGTGGCTGGCGCTCGGTACCACAGGTTTCGGGTTTGAGTTCGGCGGTGCCATGGATGTGTGTAGGGGTTCGGAACCCTCTTTACGCCGTAGGTCCCGGTCTAGCATGATCGTAGAGCGTTGCGGAGGTATTGTTACTCCGCGTCCGTAGCTTATCCTCAAGTTACACGCACCTTCAGGATAATGCTAAGTGAATAACGTCGGTGCAGCTCTTGCCTTAAGGAATCCTAGACAATTGTCTAGGTGTTTGCCAGCTGCATTAGAACAAAAAAATACCTTTCATTGAAAAAGTAGAGCAACATAATTAGAGAAAGTGTTGAATAACATAATTTAAAAAGGTTGTTTTTGTTTTGAGTAAAATGATCGTTTTTAATTGTTTACTGAAATTCTTCTTAACTAAAAATTACGCCTTTATAGAAAAGGTTTTGCCTGAAATATGAAGCTTGCATTTAGTTCTCCCTAGCTGTGACTTATTTTATTATAACTCGCATACAGTTTTGTTTCTTAATTTGCAACAGAATATGATTTTTAATGTTATAAAAGTTTAAAATTGGTTCTAAAGGAAACTTCTAGATCTGTTAAGCACTCTTTAACATTACTTTATATTGGCGGACACCATTTTTCATTCCTGTATGCCACGAACACTCAACAAACAGGTGAGGATGGTAGGGCATTGATTATCAGGTTAAATTTTCAAGGGAATATTATCTTACATATTTATTATATGGGCAAAATTCCGGAGATACTGCTAAAGCAGACTTTTCTCTTACAAATTGTTGTCGCAATCGTCCATCGAATCTCCTCGCTTCTGAAAGCAGTAGCCATGACGTAAGCAGCCAACTAATTCTGACTTGAACTTTTGCTTGCCAGATGAGTGTTTTATCACATCACTTTAGATAAGTGTTTTATCACTTGGTAACGAAACAGACATCGATTAATTTATTTTTATGCTGTATCCTACATGGCGGTTTCGCTTTCATTACTTTTTTACTGTATGCAGAACAATTAGAATTATGTCTTTATAATTCAAAAATAAAACATTAATGAAGATCAGGCGTCTAATTTTAGAAACAATTTGTCAAGAATTTCACAAGCAAGAATATTGTTTTTAAGTTTGAAGAATCAAACGAACGCCCCGAGTGTAGAATCAAACGATGGATATTTTTAATGGTTTGAAATCCATTTTAAGCCGTAAGTCCAGAAGTCCAGGTCTAATATGATTATAGAGCGTTGAGAGTAGGGCTGAAAACCCTATCCCGTAAAAAGAAAGCATCTCATGTTTCGGAATCTGCCAGTAGGCAGACGGCCTTGGTCCATCAAGAGCCTGTTGCGCCAATAAAGAAGAATCAAACTATTGATTTTGATGTAAAATAATGGGAATGTACTGTTAAAAGTGCAATGCATTTATATTTCCATCAAGATATATCTTTTATATAAATCAACATCTATGAACCTCGGGTTCCATCTACGTATGCCCATACACGGAGGATGAAGAGAGGCAATGACTGTCGAGAGGTCTTTTAGGGGAAACTGCAGCGTATTGGTGTGTGCCGTTTGGAAGAAAACCTGGAAAACTCTTGCCCATCAGCCTGACTATTGATGCAAGACGCTTTAAACGCGTTGTCACAATCTTCATAGAATCTCTTCTTTTCTTAAATCACTGACTACAAAGGATGCTGTCAGTAGATTCTTATCCGATTTCACCTACACACTAGATGTAAGGATTTTCTCTGGGTAATAAGAAAAAGCATCGAAATATTATACCAAGGGTGGTCAACCCGCGGTCCGCGGGCTCTATGCGCCTTGAATATTTTTGCGGCACATGAGAGTTTTCACAAAAAATATATTTATTTTATAATGGCCAAAATAAACATCTCAAAAACTCAAGAGCCAAAACATTATGACCACCTGTCAATAACGAGTTGGCCCACCTTTGGCGCGCAACACAGCTTCAACCGGCTTGACATGGATTCATACCACCACTTAATATCAGTTAAATACCACTTCCACCTGATCAAGTGCCTTCCACGTCATCCAGGCGAGTTCGTTGCAAAATGTAGGGGTGGTCATAATGTTTTGCTCTTAAGTGTAGTGAATTATACATTATTTGTGCATCCATATATTAAAAATTTGACTGTCGAAATTGTGAGAAAAATTGATTTTAAAATAATATATAACATCACATATACAAAAGAAATAAGAAAACTTATAGCTACTTTTGAAAGCCGATTTAATAATTTAGAGTTAGACAAATACAACAAAATTATTGAAATATATTCATCTCCCTTTCATGTTGAAATCGATTCGAATATCTCCAAATGGAACTGGTTGACTTATAATGCAATTAAAACACATTTCTGAAACATCAGATCAAAAATAGATTTTTATAACAATTACGTCGCAAAAGAAAAGACGTCACAGAGAGATTACGTCACATTTGAGAAATCTGACGCAAAAAGTTGTTAGCGCTTTTGGTTTAACTTACACCGTTTCGTAAATCGTTTTTTTTTTTTTTTTTTTTTTTTTTTTTTTTTTTTCAAAAATGAAATTGACCCAGCACAAAACACGCTCAAACATAACGGACGCTAACCTGCAACACCCATTACGATCCATTATTGCGCAAATAGCCAAATAGAGATCGATTTGCAAAAGCTAAGTGAAAGAGTGGAGAAACAAATATAGCGCTAGTAAAATAAGTATTTTTTAATGATTTCATTTTTAGTGTTCTATATTTCTTTATAATGGGCGCTTAGTATCATTATTATTATATTATCTGTTTACATGTAAGAAAAACAGTAAAGACAATAATAGTAACTCATTATGTTTCAATTTTTCATTAAAAAATGTCTAGAGTGGGTCTAAACCAATAGGGGAATATATAATTCTGTATGCGGCCCGCAAGATCATTTGGGTTGCTACCACTGTACTATGCAGACTTCTGTGTTAAAATACCTTTTAAAGAACTCTTCATTTACGCTACAATAACTTTGCATAACTTTTCGGTTTCTCTTCAAACTCGTGCTAATCTTTCGCTTTTTACTAAAGAATAAGTTCTCAAATTTAAAATGTCTGAAACTAAATTAATTTTTGAATAAATCAAAATAAACTGGCTGTCATTATTTACTTTTTATAACGATTCATCTCACCATTTTTCATTTCACAAATAACTATTTTTATTAAATGAGTTACTTAATTTTCAAAGTATCAAATTAAATTAAATGATGTTTATTGTCTTACGTCAAAATTTACTTTTGACTTCTTATCACTGCATGTCATATTTATTTTTATTTTATTATAAAGAGGGTGTCTCACCGGTCATTGCCTTTGAGGGATGGTATATCTTATTAAATCATACATTTTTGTATAGAAATGTAGGGTCGGAAAGGGTGCGTTGAGGCACAGATACAAGAAAATAAGACATGAAAAGAAAAACATATTTACAATATCCTTTCAAAGTGATTTTCTGATTAAATGTTTACAAATTTCTCAAAATAGTGACCAAATAAAATTACAAATTACATAAAATAGCTACCACCAACAATAATATATGCTTGGTAACGTCGAAGGAGTAATTGACGAACAGTAAGGAAGCCAACCAGCTCGCGCACGAAATCGTGCCTTAAGGTCCTCAATTGAGTCATCTGGAGTTGCTTAAATGAAAACACAGTTGCAAATGCAGAGTAAGAATCAAACTGCGCGTTGGAGATGGACTGCACTGGACTGCGCATTGGAGTTGCCAACCATAGGACTTGAAGAACTTGTTACACGAAGGGTATCAATATATATTTGCGTTTGTCTTACAAGCAGGCAGGGTGATTCGATGGTCAAGGAATGAATTTTCGAGTTGTAATAGATCTCACCAAAACATATATTTTTGTATAGAAATGTAGGGTCGTAAATGATTCGTTGAAGCATGGACACACTTGCAAACAAATTTCTCGTCACAGCCCGGCACAGTTTCCCAGCTGATACGCGTCAAGTAGTGAGTTCCCTCTGACTGGGCACCCCGATGACAATTCTATTTTATTCTTCCTCTGTGTTTGCAACTTTATTTCAATTGCGAGACTCCATTTAGCTCTATTGAGGGCCTCATTGCTAATATCCATTGCTGCTGCGATATTTGGCATCTTTGGAACTGTTCCTTCGACGCTACCAAGCATATACGAATATTACTGCGTGTGTTCTCAATTTCTAGCATTTATTGTAAATATTGAAACAAAAAGGCACATTGCAATGCTATTGTAAATAAACATTTCTTTTTCTGTCTCCTTTTTTTTTTTTTTTTTTTTTTTGTCCGTGCTTCAACGCGTCACAAAATGTATGTTTTACTTAACTGTACTGCCCCTTCAAGTTTGTCTCATGACCATGGAATCCCCCTGTTTATACGCTTACAGACTGATTGCGTTTCAATATTAGTTCGCTTTCTTTTTGTGTTTTAAATGCTGAATACTTAATTGCGACACAATAAGACAGAACAGTATTTGAAATACCAGCAAGCAAAGTCGCTTGGATCGAGGATAAAGATGTGAATCCTCTGATATCTCTCCTGTGATCTTTCTTTCCAACTGGGGTGCCTTTTCTACGAAAAAGGCATTTATTTCATTTTAAAGTTAATTAATACCCCTACTGCCCACCGCTAGACACTACTTTTCCCCATCTCTCTGACAAAAGACGAATGCTATGTCGAAACAACGATTCGTCTTTTGAGGTTATCCCCCAATCAAACCAATTTTTAAATTCTTCGACGTACTGCTCGGAAAATTCAGGTGACATTTATTGAAACAAATGGTGTTCAAAAGGAGCAATGACTGGAACTTAGGACGAGTGGGGCAGGATTACAAATCAAAACTTTTCCAAATAGTTTCTGGCTTGCTTCGCAAGATGCGTAGGCATGTATAAAAATGACCTCGTCATGTCTTTCCTCACATGTTAGCAGCTTTTCTTTCAAATCTCGGCTCAAACGCACCCATTGAAGACGATAACATTCATCAACACTGGTTTCCCCAGGTTAAAAGCTCGTTTCATCTGATCAGAACACTTTTGGTCTTCCATATCAATTATGCTATTTTCACAAGTTCTTCAGGTGGTGCATGTTCCTCGAAAATCTCCACAAAATTTCGATTCTCTTCAGTTGTATTTTCTTCCAATTCAAAGCATCCCACAATGAATTTTTTTTGGTATGACTGTTGACATATTAAAAGCTTGAAAAAAAATTATGCTTTTCTCATCTCGAACGAAATGGCACACATTAAACATCAAAGGCCAATGAGTTGATTGACATGGAGTAGATGTCGATATGATTCTTCTGATAATAAGGCTACTTGTGCCATTTGTGAAAAAGAACGCTTAATTAAGTTTAATATCTTATTAATTCTTATACAATGTAATAAAAATTTTTAGGTAACCTTAGGTAAGTAAAAAGGGGACAGCGCGTTAGATTTCTGAATCAATGCTAACAAGCGATACTCGACAAGAGATTTTGCACCCTATGGAGTGAAAAAATCTCACCTATTGGGCTAGATAAATCCTTCTATTGGAAGAGGGGGCGAACCACTGAAAGCCATCCCTGGGATTGTTCATTAAAAAATACAGTGTCATGATGCGTTTCCCCGGGATCCACCCTTGGTAATACTTAATCTGCTATATTCTAGCAGGCAAGTAACTTATCTCAAAGTGATAAGCATTCAGAAATAACTTTAATTATCATATATTTCGAAAATATTAATAATTACTCACAAATTATTATGATTTTCCCAATCATAAATCTAAGAAATTTAAAGATCTTGATTTCATTTTCGGAAAAGTATTTACGAGGGAGTGCGTTTTGTTTGGCTATTGTCCATTCACAGTCAGAAACCAAATATTTCTTTATATTTAATAATGAAAAGAATTGTGGGAAAAAATATGTGAAGGAATTTTTTTCCCTTGTTAAAGGCAGCTTGAGAAAAATTATGAACTCCACAGTCATGAAAAGTTCAGCAAAAGTTCCTCTCACGTGTTAAATTTAGAAAATTGACTACAATTTCAATCTAAATGGCCCATTCTTCGATCATCGATGACAAAAATAATAAAAATAACCAATCTTTATGTATAAGAATGAGTGTTATCATCAATCAAATGGGAATAAGTTTCTTTAAAAAGAAAGAGAAGATTTTTTTTTTTGTCTTTTAAAGCAGCTTCAATCTCTTCGGAAAAAGTACTTTGAAAGTCAGTATGTTTAATGCTCAGTGATCTCTCACGTAGATTATTTTTCTGTTCAGGAAATCAATCATCTCTCGATACACAAGGGTCAAGTCAGTGTGAGGGGTTTTAAGACTCTGATTCTTAACACAGAGGGTTAACCCCAGCTAAACCGAAGTTCCAAGGGAAAATTTTAGGTACTGAATTCAGGGTTAACCTCCACTAGTTCCATGGGAAGATTCTAGAGTCTATCCATAGATTTTCTGGAAAAAAAAATTATCTATTTATCTTCATTTTACCTCTTAATCAAGAATGCACGGACTGTTATTCGCATATGATTAAGTTGAGCCTCATTTTTTTTTTTTTTTATTTTACAAAAAAATTATAATTGGTTGTTTCTTACAAAAGTATAAAACAGGGAACGTGATCCAACTTTAGTTTAATTTTTTTAAAGTAAACATTCGAATATTAGTAAAAAAAAAAAAAAAAAAATTCAAGACTAGATAAACTCTGTCAATAGTGTGCTAGCTTGGGTACAGGATTCCTGTCTACGTAATATTTCAACCCCTTACTATATTTATTACCCAAAATATGTTCTACTTTGAAATTGTGCCTCAAAAGTTGATTAGGTTTTTACTAAATAAGACTTTAAAATGCGCGAGCGTGTTTAGATCAAGTAAATGTCATTATGAACAACCTTATTAAGCCATGAATATAAAAAAAAATTATACATGAAAGCCAATTTAACAAATGACTTTTTGTACGTGAAGACTACACATATTATATTATGATGGGACATAATATGTGATTGTGATGTGATTATGGGAAATAAATATATATCTCCATTTGCTTTATTATATACATATGTGTGCGTGTGTGTGTTCACGGACTGTACATTTCTGGTGATTTTTAATTATTTGTGACTAATTCAGTTAAGAGGAAGGGACAATGTTTCCAAATTTATCTTTTAAAGGAAATGCTAGATCTGTTACCTGGTGGTGTCCTATAAACCAAATTTTTTCTCTGGGGAAATAATAAGTACCAACTCTTCCCCTAGGTACTAGGTAGAATATTATCAAGTGTGTATATATTATTATATAATTATACGCATACAATATTATTATTCTTCATTGGCACAATAACCCCATGCTGGGCCAAGGCCGTCTGCTTAGAGGCAGATTTCGAGACAGCAGATGCTTTCTTTTTTACGGAATAGGGTTGTCAGCCCTACACCCATAGCCTTATAGTCATATTAGACAGGCATGGTTTAAAGTGGAATCCGAACCAGCTCAAACATCCACGGCATTGCAGGCACTCGAAACCGACATCTATAGCACTAAGAGCCAGAGCGCAAGTCACTGTGCTATCAGGCTCAATAACAATAATAATAATGTTGATGGTGATGATGATGATGTTGTTGTTTTTGTTTTTTGTTGTTGTTGTTGTTGTTGTCGATTGTACATTATCATGCACGCATATACTATTGTTATATATTTCAGTATTTTTGAAGCTACTGAATATATTTTAATTTAAATAAATCATTTTTATATTATAATATAGATTATTTTATAAAAATAATAAGAATTCTTATAAGGAGCCAATAGCTCTTCCCATTGCTAGCAAAATTGCCTATTTATCTAAAAAGGATTAAGTAGGCTTAGAGAGTGGAATAAAAAGTACTTAGCGTAGGCACTTAGAGAGTGGAATAAAGTGGGGAAAAAAGCTCTTTGAGTACAGAAATGCAGGATAGAATAAAGTGAAATGCGACATCCCAAACTTCTTACATTCTATCGAAAATTCCCCAAATGAGCCCTCTCGGGGCCACTCGTGACATCCGAAACGACCAAAACAACGCCCAAGGAAACGACACGCGGGAGCCAAAACTTTCCATCAACAAGTACGAGTTGAGCAAAAACACTTTGGCTTCCACTGCTGGTGCATCCTCTAGTTCAATTACTCATTCAAAGGCAGAAGCAGCAAGTGGCCATTAATAATTCATGAACAGGGGGCGGTCGCATCATCGTCCCTAATGATAAGGCCCGCGAATATGAGGAGAGCCTCTTCCCTGAATAGTTTAAGGCCATGTCTTCATGCGAGCAGGTTTTGGCTTACAGAACGGCCAAGGTTGCGTCATAAACTGTCAAGTGTTTCGTTAATCCAGTCCACAAGGGGCCACTAAAAATTAAACAAGGAATTTATTGGCGGTTTGATTATTGTGATCAGAACAGAAATGCGAATTAATATAACATCAGATAAAGGAAGACACAGAAAAGGTTTATTCTTTTACTATTTTTAGATAGGAAAGATAGACTGAATAAGTCTCTTTTTCCCTTCTCTCTATTGTCATTCATTACAGGCATTATTATTCTCTTTTCTATAATACAATTAATATAGGTTGATTAATATTAATATAGTATCCCTAACTAATATTAAATATGCAGAGAAAGAAATCTGGACATTTCCTTATAGATCTTACATATGTATGCAAATTTATGCAGTAGAGAATCTCTGTAAGTCGAACTTTAAGGAGACGCCAAATAATTCGAGTTAAAGAGTTTTCGACTTACGCGGATTTTGTAAGGCAATATTCGACTTGTAGAGGTCTAGATTCTTTCTAACTTATTTTGAGTTGGAGAGGTAAAATAAATAAAAATTCAATTTACAGAGGTAATAAACATGTTTATTTGCAACTTAAAAGTACATAATACTTTTCACTACAATCTAGTACATAATACTTTTCTAGTAACCTTAAAATTAAAAATATTATGCATTAAAAAGTCAGTTATTATTATTATTTATTTATTTAATTTATTTATTTTTGCTTTAGACAATTCGATCGTACTCTATCTATAGCATTATCTAAGCTATAAAGAGTAGAAAATTCTTTTTCTTCCAAGTTGCTATTTCATAGAATTGGTTTTCTATTTACTATATACTCATACATCGTTTTCTAGGAAACAATGACGTGCATTGTCGGCAAATCTTTAAAGTCGGTAACTTATTTTTCTTCGAGCTATAGAGGTAATTAGTTTCGATGGTAAACTGGTAATCGAGTAGTAATAAAGGGGATGATCGAGTGGTAAAAGTTTCAAAAAATTGTAAAATCCAACATTGCTAATGTTCGAGATACCGAGGTCTAATTTTTTTTTTCGAGCTAAGGAGGGAAAATATATACCAAAATGGCTTGTGGGGATTGGCTCATTGTTTCGACTTATAGAGGGTTGAAATTTCGAGTCATGGAGGTTTTGGGGCTTGAAGGGAAGGGAATGAAAAATTTGTTTGAGTTGTGGAGGTTTTCGACTTAAAGAGGTTCTACTGTAACATTTTATGCATTTAAATCGACTATGATAAAAAAACAAATTTCTAGTATTTTGGTTGGCCCATATTTAAAATATACAAAATATAAAATTATTTACAATTTAATTTAATCAAATTATCTTCCAGATTTGTTTTTCTGATTATCTAATTTTTTGTATGTAATGTAAAATAAATGATTTGCATATGTATCTGTATTTCTTATTTCTGAAAAATTGTTACATTGAGTTATAATTTTTTTCTCTTGATTTATTATTCATCGACTGCTTTTCCAATTCCTACTATTAGTTCACATTCGCTATTTATATCTAGTTCAAATTTTTAATAGTTAATAAAATATTTTTATTCCTCCACTCAAGTTCAAATACATTTTTTTAACTTGTAGCGGATGACACTTGATGTTAATACAGTTTTTCAAATAGTAATTAATTAATTATTTAAATTAAATTAATTAATTAATTATTTAAATTAAATTAATTAATTATTTAAATTAATTAATTAATTAATTATTTTTAGGTTTAAGTTGCATGTATCTACCAATAGATGGCGTCAGATGTAAGAGGAAAATTTGAACTTTTATTTATAAAGGACTTTCAGCTATATAGTGGAAAAAAAGTAGTAATTGACTTTTAAAAATTTTGTTTATATTATTTATTTCCAATTTTCAAAAGAATATTTTTTAGCAACTGTGAAAATAGTAGATATCGATATGAATATTTAAAATATCGATATTTATTTATTATTAAACTATGAGTTTTTTATTTCTGATTCAACAAAACTCTTTTTACCATAGAGAAAATCTTAAATTCGATATATGGAATGAAAAATCTTGTTCATGTAAAATCAGATAGCAGGAATGGCACGCACAAAATAACTTCCAACAAAGAGCTTTGTAATTTATCTTTGGGAATATCTTACTAATTTCCTTTTTAAAAAGTAGTTGAAAACGATAACAACAGCTGTTTCATTTACATTAAACTATAACAAAGATACTGTTTCTATTTATTAGTTACAATTTCCATAAAAAATGGAACATACGGTGAAAATCAGGTAATATAGGCATGCAATAAACGTGTTACGTGTTAGAAGATTTAAAATAAAAATTACTGTATTACATTGTTTGTTCTCTAATGCATTGGCTGTAATATCAAATAATCTGGAAGTTAAAAACAAATAAATTTTAAACTTCCGTAAATATATCATTTAATTAAGTCGTGGCAGAATTGTAAAAAAGTATATTTATTGTTTTAAATATAAATAAAGGTAATAAGTTTATTAAAGTACATTAATTAAAGTACAAGAATATCAATTAATGTACATATGATAAAAACAAATAGTAGGGGTTTTCGAAATATATTTGACAAGCCATAGAATATGTTTTGACATCTTTTTTCTCGTTCAAATAAAAAAAACTCTTTTTAAAAATATTATGCTTTTAGATAAATTTTTATTTTTGCCAATAAAGTTGTTTACCGTCTTTTACGTCTATTGCGCTATTAGAAAATTGGTATTTTTCTGAAATATATCAGACGCGCGAAAACAAACAATCGCAATTTTCTGAAACCCTATGAATGAATGTATAATAATAACACGTACGAAATAATTAGCTGAGCAACCAGCTTCTTCAGGACTTCTTATAGAAAATATTCATTGACATCAGTAGATTTAATTTTAATTATATAGTTGAAATAAATTGAAAGAAAAATTGAAAAGTAGTTATTCCAAAATTTTTTCCGCAGTAAAAGGCTGTTTTGTTAGTCGGATAACGGAATAAGAAATAATTAGCAAGATAAAGTTGGTTTGCAGTGAAAAGTATACAGCCTGCAAAGTATCATTTCAATATATTTTTTTGTAAAATATTTTTATATGGTTTTATAATAACGAAATTCTTTTTAATTTTTTTCATGTTTTTTCTTTGTCTTTATGTTTTATTTACTTGTAATTCTAGTTTATTTTACTATATTGCATGAAATTTAATGCAGAAATGCCAATTTAAATTTTTCGAAATACATTAACCGCAACAATTTTTGCCTTACAACATAGCACAATATCTGAGTAACAATGTCACAAGTGTTACTATTTTGAAAAAAATATTTAAAAAATAATGTTAAAAAACGCTCTAGTTACTATATTCCGTAATGGTTGGCATCTCTGCAAATAACACGAATTTCCGTCATCTGTCGCCAACCGTTGAAAAATAAAAGACTGGAATTCACGTCTCCCGTCTTCAAAGTGTTACTGATAAGGATTTTCCCTATTAAATGCATACAAATAACATTTATAGTTGTTGTTCTAATGCAGCTGCCAAAACAGAGACAGTTGCTGCCATAAGCAAGAGCTGCACCGCTGTTACTCATTTAGAACTACCTAAGGGGCATGTGTAACTTTTGAAGATATGCTACGGACGCGAGTCACACTATCCCCACAACACTCTACGATTATATTAGGCCAGGACATACCGTTTAAAAATGAATTCGAACCACTACAAACATCCATGGCACCGCCCGGACTCGAACCTAGCGCCAGAGCTCAACTAGGTACCTAGCGCCAGAGCGCTCGGCCCTTGGCCACCAAATAACATTTATAAATGAATAGAATCATGAAATCTTACCTTTTTAGAAATTAATAAAATACTGGCTTACTTTATTATTTTTTTAAAATGCATTACTCGAATTTTAAAAACTAAACACGAAAAAGAACTTTAACTTCCTAACGTAATTCGTTTTTTTTAAACTTATTATGCTTTAATAGTCCCAATTTAATTTTTTGCTTTTCTTCTAGCGTTGTGCATCAACAATCAGGCATCTTACTTCCAGAATGCATCATTCAACCAATACTTCACGGGAATGATTGGAGATTTCTGAGTGGTAAACTAAACCATGAATGTGAAGAATAAAGGATTGCTTATCAAATAGCATATTTGCTTCTCAATTTAAAAGCTGCATTGCAAGACTTGTATCTCTAACAACGTTATTGAGGGAACCAATTGCACTTGATTGCGGATGAATCTTCTTCTTCAATTTTTGATTGCAAGTGAACATGTAATGTCCACACTCGGTGTCCACTCGTGCGCGGAATTCGGCTCTATTAATAAATTGGTTTCGGTGCAGACCCAATCCATGCTTTCATCGGCAGGAGAACATCTGTGCATTGATGGGCACGTAGTCGGCTGAGCTCATTCCGTTCAATTAACCATTTGCTGCATTCCTTTCCCGGATATCCGGCCTAATTGTCCGGAATCACGACTCCTCTGCCCCCTTATTAAACAGTTTGTTTGACCGAAATACCGTTTGTGCGGACATAATGCTATTATTTCAATTAAAGTAATATATTTCCGAATTTCTAAGTCAGGCAAATATACAAATAAAAATTAACGTATGTCTCCATCTACAAATATCATAATATATATATTTATTTTATCATATTTTAGTGAATATTTATTAAATGTTGAAGAAATACTTTTACTATGAAAGTATTTTTATTTCTATTGAACAAACGATTTTCCACAAGACTGAAAATTGAAGGTTAGTGCTAAATTTTTTGTAATTTTCGATTCAAAAGCATTTTTATGTCAATTCGTAAGACCATTTTTTGATTTAGGGTCAATAAATTCAGTAAATACTGTTTTTTGACATCTTCTTGATTGATGAAGCGCTCATTCTTTAAAACGATTCCACTATTCGTTAGAAGATTCGTAGGCAATAGGAGACAAGTCTGGTGAATAGAGTGGAAGAAGCAGAGCCTCAATTTCTAATTTATCAGGGAGAAGAATAATGCATTTTCCATTCGCCAACGCTGGTTCTGATGACCACACAATTCATTGACAGTAATACTGTACAATAATTGTTTGACCTATTCTAGGAATCTGTGATGGATAATTCTCTATTTAATTCCATCAAATGTAAACAATATCATTTTTGATGTAACCTCGGTCTGAGTGCTTGTTTAGGTTTTTTCATCTGCCTCCAGTCACTGTGCTGATAGTTTACGATTATCACACACTATCCACTTTTCATTACAAGCAATAATGTAATCCAAAAGGAATATTTGCTTTGCCGAATAAAATTTATCAAGTTTTTTTCACCTTTCCAAAGACTGCAAGATGTTTAGAAACTGTTGCTATGTCAACTCCAAGTTCAACAGCAAGTTTTCAAACAGTTGTGGTTAGAGTTAGCTTTAACTTTTTGCCTGTTGAAAACTATTATAAAGAATATTTTGTAAGCTTATATCTCTGAATAATATAATTCTTATTATTCAAATATAATTTTTTATGTTTAAAATAATAAAACAGCCTAATTTGATATATAGAATATTTTTAGTATAGTAAAGCAGTATAAATGAAAATTTAACATAATTAGCACAGTAACATAGGTTGTTTTTTTTTTCTTTTTGTAATTTCAATATTCATGTGTTTGTAAAATGTAATTTTTTATTTTTTTAGTTTTACTTTCTTTAAAAATATAAAAAATAATACTTCTGACTTCACAGCGAGAAATGACAATATTTGATCGAGCAAAAGAAGTGCATATGAAAAAGAAATTGAACCCCCTCTTCCTATCATACAAATGATCTATGGAGGAAAAACTTTCCGATGTACAATGTACTGTATATGTTACGTAAAAACTGAATTTTTTTGCCCAACTTTCAAAGCGTTTTTATCTTAACCTTATATGAAACAATATGCCATCTTATCATTAATACTTCAACAACACAAGTTGAGATGTTCTTTTCAAGTTTGAAAAAGATGATTAGAATTATGACAGAGGCGAACAACTCAAAGTGGCAAAAAAAGAAGCATAACAAATCTATTTTTATAAGCAATGGAAAGATTCCATTGAATACAATAGTAAAATACTTTTATAATTACATTAATGGATTTATGTCGTTTTTATTTGAAACAGACAAACGAACTGAAACTTCAATACCATTTTTACAATGAGGGTTTTTTTTTTTTCGTTTTTAATAAAATATAAATATTATTAGAACATGTACATACGTTTTCTCTTTTTTGAGAAAAAGGGACTCAACTACCATTTTACATGAGGTATGTAATGATCCCTTTTCCGGGGATCCTTTACATATTAGTTACATAATTTAGTAATTACGAAATCTGAAAAATAATAATATTTTTAAATTTTAAAATAATATAGTAGGATATTTATATGATAATAGAAAACTTATGATAATAATAGGATAGTTATAAGAATGAAAATTTAAACATAAAAATATTCATTACTGCTTTTCAATAACTCAAAAGTAATATTGATAAAAATAACATTTGTAATTATCACTGGAATTGTAACTGCGTAGAAATTAAAATTACTCAAAAGTATTATGACTAATAAACCCAATTTTATTTCCAAACAACTTCCAATATCATCTTCAACATTTAAAGACATGACGATAAGCGATTCCTCATTCCTTTTAATAACAATTTAATTTGTAATTTCGAAACTTACTTAATCCCAAATCAGTTAATGAAGCAAATTGATAAAAAAAGGAATTCCACTTAAGTTTTCAATTCGATATTGAAAAAAAAAGCCACTCAGAATTTCAATGTTTCTGTTTCATCGATGCAAAAGCACGGGAAAAAAGAAGGTGGATTTGCGAAAACGTGATCAAGAACAATGTCGTCCAATAAAAGCCATCAGCAAACGTACCCCAACCAGCTCAGCGTTTTCTCGCAGAATAACTACTTGAATCCCAATTCCATCATCAGCAAAAAGATAGCCATCTGAGAATATACAAACAAGTATCAGCACTTAAGTCTCTGTACATTTCTTGCACGGCGGTGGCAACGGCGCGGAGTTTCAGCAGCAAAAATGCTGATTGGACAGTTTTCTGACTTTTTATTCCAAGCTAATTTCCAAGTATTTCTGAATAAAGCAGAGAGAAGGAAAAAAAGTAAAAAATAAAAAAAAAAGAATCAGAAAAGAGAGATGAAAATTTTCCCGTTACAATGTTGCTTTCCATAAGCAGGGAAAAAGTCGAAGTTCGAAGCTGCAATATTAAAGTTTTCCAACTAATTATTCATAAAAGTTTTTCAGTTATTAGTTTACGGTTCACGCACGACGGGTTATAATTTCTATGCTAATGGAAGTTTTGCTTTTGTAATTTTTTTTTTTATTTCGTATCTGACTTAAAGCTAGTTGTGAAAAATTGAAGTTCGTTTACTGTCTTTGCGTTTTTATTTTAAAAACTTGAACGTACTATTCGTGATATGTGAATGTGAAATTAAAAATGAAAAATGCGCTAAAAAAGGAACTGTTAGTTCTGTGTTAATGGTAGACCGTAAATTAGTTTTATCTTTCCGTAAATTTGCATGGAAAATTAAATTTTTAGTCAATAAAATCTAAAGAAGGTTTATTTTTAAAAGCAAATGCAAATGCAAAAGCAAATGCACCCAAAGTAATAGCTTCAACTTTTCAACAAAAAACTAAGCGTTTTTAATCAACTTTATTTGCAATATAATCACCTTATTATAATTCATACTAATAGTGGTTTTTCACGAAACATTTATGCTGTTTCCCAAACAAACAAAATTGTTGTTTTGTTGTCCAAAGGAAACTGTAGTTTGTTTGTTGTCCAACAGTATTAAAATTGTTGTTAGTTATCCAATAGGATAAAAAATGTTTCTTGTTCGTTATCCAACATGAACCCTAACTTTCATACTTTTGGACAAGCTACAGAAACAGTTTTTATGCTATTGTTGGTTGTTATTCAATGGGATCAAAACTGTTGTTTGTTTGTTTGTTTTGAAGTTGAATGTCGAGCACTTTCAAAGAAATCATTTACCTGTAGAAAATTCAATGCTACCTGGGATTCACTATGAGAAGTTACTATATTTTACTTATCGTATTTGGCTACAACAAAACCGAACATTCTTAGCGATTGAATAGGGGGGAATTCACCTTTGCACATCATCGTACACAACAGAACTTTCCAATCAACAGATTTAATGAACCCATCTCCACCATAGGACAGGATGCTTTCAGTTCGGCATCGCTTGTTTTTCTAATCATGTTTCAAATCTTCGCTGGATACTTGATTGGATCAATGACCCATCCACAGAATAATCTTATCTCAGAATTGCTACTGAGAGAGTCAATTTTAACTGTAGGTTTGTTTTTTTTTAAATAGAGCATGTTTCAAATATCAATATCCTTCTATAGAGCCACCAATCGACCAGCTTGACACTGAATACAAAGGCCAATATTTGACCTCGTCTCGTTATAGATCTTATCCAGAATGAGGGAGTAAAGACACACTGCTAAGTTGCGTGAGATCAGCGGATAAGCCCCCTATTGCGAGGAAAAAGAAATTAGCTCCCTCAAAACCAATGAGGGGCCAAGAGGTCTCTAGATGAAAGTGCTGACCAATTATTGATAATCAATGTTAGGTTACAAAGAAAAATAAGTAATTGAAAATCGTGGAGAAATAGGATGAGATACTAAACATGCACCAGAAAAAAAATAAAACAGAAAATAAAAAATAAGATATGATGTCAAATGCGCAGAAGGTGTGTGTTGACCGAAAGTGCAAGAAATCCCCTGAATCAACCTCGTTTGCCCAAGAACCTGTGATCTCGGGCTTCAAATTCAAAAAAGATTGGAAATAGAAAAGAGGGCTACGAGAAAGAAAGTTTACAAATAAGCCTTCTCGAACTGATTGGCTATTCTTGCAAGACTTCATAATGGTCGGCCGATTTATCGCCCAGCTGTCTTGACGACTTCCAAACAGTTACGAAGAAATCAGAAGACGGGTGGAACGTCATCACCAGCATCAAAGACCGACTCAAGAGGATTCAATAATTTTGACCATCAATAATCATTTTCAGATAAGCCTCTCTATAGAGTGAGTAACTATAATCAAAACTATCTTTATTTAGTGAACTCAATGTTTTGCTTTAAAAATCAGGGATAAAATTTTATGGCTTCGTTCAAATGCATTCGCTGATTGTGAAATAAAATTTCTTTGATGAATGTCTTTGTGAATCCTACTGTTTAATATAATTAATCTATTGAATGCAAAACGGACATCGTCTGTTATTTGTTATGTTGCTTGTTAACTGATCTGCTTTTACGTTTTGAATGTCATATGCTACTGCTTGTATTCTTAAAGTATTATTTTTAATTTTATTGTGGGTGGAGGATAAATATAACACCTGTATGTATAAAAATAAAATAGTTGTATTTAACTTAGAATAATGCCAATTGCCTTTAATTATAAATAAATCAACTCTTATTTTAAATTAGTGAATACAGTCAAACCTGTTTTTTTATGCATTTCTTTTTAATGCGGCTTTTTGTGATATTTTTTATATACGATTTCTTTCTGCGGCATATAAAAAAATTCCAGAAAATGCATATTAGGAATGAAATGCAATTAAAAAAGAAAACAACAGATGGCTGTTAAAATAACATGCAAATTCAAAAAATTCCAATTATATTGACTACCTGATATTTTATCATCCCATTACCATGAATGTCATTAGATTGCGAGGTAGTGCTACATAGTGAGGTTTTGATGAACATATTTTCTACTTGGAACTTTTTTATACTATTCCTTTTTATCGTATAATTTTTTTATGTGTTTCAAACAATAAAATTTATAGCTACTTAGGAAGTTTTGAGACACATTCTGTTATGCAGTTCTATCCCCCTCACAAAAAAAGCTTATTTAATATGAATTTATTTTTCTCTATTTAATTATAAACTGAAGGCATTCGAACCTGACAAAAATGTGGTGTTAGAGGTAGATTGATTTATGGATTATTGGAGGTTACAACATATGTGGAGATTTCATTTTAGCAATTTAAGATAACTTTTATTGGCTGCTAGAATATTTTTGGGGCTTGATGGCTGAGTGACTACACGCTGGTGAACCATCAGGTTTCGGGCTCGGTCCAGCAGACAATAGATGTTTGCAGATGCTCGGAATCTACTTCTTAAGCTGTAGATCCTGGTGGTATTGGGGAGTGGAGCTGGCAACCTACATCGCAAAAAAAGAAAACAACATCTCATGCTTTGCAATCTGGCAGAAGGCCCCGGCCACCAGAGAGATGCCGTGCCATTGAAGAAGACGAATATTTTTTAGTTAATTTGATAAATCGGGTATTCTTTAAGGAATGAGTTTTCCGTTATGTAATTTCAACACCATACCTGATTTCAGATTGTGTGAGATGATTACATAAATTTCCACTACCATCAAATCTTTTCGTTCTTATATATGTCTAATGGAAGACCTCTTCAAATCTTTCTTTTCATCTTCATTTAATCTTTATTATTTCACTGTTCTAGTCTCCCATAGCTTCCTTTTATCTTCTACATCGACTTAAAAAGAGAATATTGAAGAAAGCAGAAGAAAATTGTAATCGGCAAGCAATATTTTTAATAAATAAGTATGAAC
>BPLR01012635.1:0-80189 GCA_021605095.1 Caerostris extrusa
AAGTACGTATTGCTAAAATCATTGGTAAATTTGTATAGCTATTATTAAAAAAATTGAATATTTTCTTTGCAAAATTACCCTAAATTAACCAGCTTATAAAATAAAGTATATGACCTGCAATTTATAATTTTGAATAGCTCTTTAAGCAATTGTAGAGTAAGACATTTAAAAATCTATTTTATTTTGTATTTTTTAGAGATTCAAACTAGTTTATGATACATTTTACATTCTTTCTTCCGCAAACTTATTTCAAAAACAGCAGAACAGCTTCCATTTTCGATTTAATTTCTGATGTAATTCTGGTGAAGCAGGTGCAGAAAACTTAAACACGCCTGTTTTCCTGATCTATTAAAATTAATAAAGAACACAAAATACAAAAGAATAGCTTCTTAACAATGCATTTCAATTCTGTGTTGAATTATATTCCTATTCCGGAATACCGCTATACTGACATGTACTTTCAATAAGGAAAAATATGCAATGCGTTGTTTGAACATATGTTATTGGTTTAACACTAATAAGTGTTTTTCAACTGCAAATTGAGAATGAATGGGGATGCAATGATGCAAACTCTATGAAATACTTGTGAGATTGTTTTAGTTACCGGTTTAGAACAATCTTCCTGTTTTTAAGCATTTAAATAGTAGTTACAAAAGAGTAATAATAAAGATATAGTAAAATAAAGTATTTTTCTATAAAAATTACATTCATGGTTTTATTAAAAGACAGGAATAATGAAGAGCTGACGTGATGCAGAGCTTCAGTGCGTGAAAAAAATTATATTTTCATTTAAGTTTACTTACACACACACACACACACACACACACACACACACACACACACACACACACACACACACACACACACACACACACACACACACACACACATTATAAACAATACACACACAAAATAGAGTTATATATATGGTGGCTTGATGTCCAAGTGGATCGTAGGTGCGTTCAGTGCCACAGGAACTACTTCTAACTGTTTGAGAATCATTTTAAGCAGATATTACAAGCGCCAAACAACGAAAGTGTGCAGGCTGGGCAACCAGATTGTAATCGTATACAATAAGGGAGATACTTTGAGGCAGGTGCTGGAGAACCGTAATAGCCATATTAGCTCACGAATAAACGCCATGCATATACAATCGGTAGGGCTGGCCACTATTTAACACATTTAAAGATAGGTAATCATAGATTCGTGTTAGGATTCCACTTAATCCGAAAATTCATACTCAGCAGGATGCAATGGTATTTCATCTCCTTGTGTGTGGAGAGTCTGGGACCAGACAACTAACACTCAAAAATTGAGCTAAATATATTCTCCGATATGAGAGACTATAGACTAAACGTTTCAGCAACCGAAGTGCGTGTATTGAGCTGTGGCCCTCCTTCAGTTGAATCCATGCCTTACTTACCTTCATGAATGCCAAAAGGGGGCGCTCTTGCCAGTGCAGGAAGAGGAAGCACTTTCCACAATCTTGAAATCTTGATATAATGACTGTTTCCAGATGTACGACGCATAGCAATAAAGCCTTAGAATAATTAATATAAGATAGCTTAAAAAAATGCCTTCGTTTAGGCAATTAAAAAAATTTTGTACGAGTTAACAATGCGACATTCTGAAGGTATGAATAAACAAAATCAAGTGAAAGACAGTTGCAGTGCTTAGTTTCCATATAATTTCGTGTTGATGTAAACACTAATTATTTCACGTTCATCAACTTGTGAAAGGGAAATAGAGTTAATTATTGCTTTGTGCCGAGTTATTCAACAATTATTTATTGTATTTTAAATTATATACATTACAAACATCAAAAGTTAATTTACTATATAAAAAAAAGAAAGGTGTGGCATTCAACCTCACGAAGACAGTTCTTGGCCACGTCTGAGGAAGTTAGTCAGTATAAAGAGAGCTGCTGATGCACTGCAATAGGTGTTGCCAGATGAAAGAAGTGGTTATAAACGGATTTTATTTCTTTTTAGGCCATTTCTACTTTCTAGAAATTTTTTCAGATATTTCAGCAAAAAATGCTGACACTAAACCTCTCTTGAATGACAATGTTACCTGATGAGTTATTACACAAATTTACGAACTCTTTTGCAGCTTCAAGGTAGATGTAAGAGCCCTTATATCAATTAGGACTATGTGACACTAAAATTTTTTAAATTATTATACATCATTACAATTTATGCATTTTTTGTTTTTTTGTTTTTGTTTTTAGTATGGTATAGAATCAGAAAATCTAATCAGAATCAGACATTTTATCAGACATTACAATCCGCTTCAATATCCGTCCGGTCTCATTTTACTCGGCTTCTCCTTCCATCCACTCTTTTGCTTTGCGTGCTATGTGTTCGCTTTCATAAATTTACACTATACCACTAAGAAACGCTTAAAAGCTGGAATGTTTCGATTTATAGTTGTTCCAGCTAGTCAAGGCTCCCACAGTTTGGCCTCTTTGAAAATCTGTGAGATCTGACACTTTACGTTTTCACCACAATCCAAGATGTATACAACTTCACTAAAAGCTATCTCATACTACCAGGATATATACTACTTACATTTAAAAAAACTGGTAGCTAAGATTACATTTTTAATGCTTTCAAAGCATACTCTTAAATGCCCTTTTATTGACAGATTTGTTTCATTATTTTGATATAACCACCTGTATTATATATATATATATATATATATATATACATATTAAAAACATTGACTAAAAATCGTACCATTTCATTTCCTATCACTGAAAATTTCTTTTCAAGGTTTTCTTTTCCTGGTTAAGAAAAAAATTACAACAAAAGCTATTTCACATTTTCCTTCAAGGCAGGGATAAAACCTGACAGAAATATATATAATGTATTATACTTATATTTTTTAAATGTTTTAGTCAAGTATCTTTCTTCCCTGTACTTTTACATACTATAGATTATCATTAACATTAAAAAAAAAAATCAAGAAAATCACTGCCATTTTGTGAAACAATAAGTCCTATTTCCATTATTTTAAGAGCAACAATTTTTTAATCGGTTTTCCGCAACAAGCATAAAAGAGAAAATGAAAATTTCCGTCTTTTATAATGGGCAGTTTGTTCAAAGTCCTCATCCTGAAAAATATAGCCTTCTGAGGAAGTAGATCTAAAAATTTTGTATTTTTTTAGTTAAATCCGTGTGCTTTTTTTTTTTTTCAAACAGAAACACAAATTGTTGAACTCAGGCTTTGTAATAATCACTTGAAAAGAGTATAATAAGCCATAAAAGCATCATTGATTTTTAGATATAGGAAGAATAGGCTTATAAATTTGTCTTAGTTTGATAATTTCGCTGTCATTTTGCAATAATTTGTTTAAACAGACACAGGGACCCCACAGTTTAACATGGAATCCGAACCATCACATGAAAACATCCATGCCAGCGCCAGGATGGGCTTATAAAGACAGTGTCATTATAAATCAAAAAGATGAAAAACAATACATAAACCGTCCAACGGATGCTTAAATTTTAAGTCTTGCGCGACAAAAGAAACACGGAAAACAAGACACATTATATTTAACAAAATGTCAATATAAAATAGAAAAATAAAAATACTGGTGGTAATTTTAGCATGTAAAGATAATAGAATGCTTGACCATGTCTTTGGAAATATGACGATGCATTTCCCCCAACCAAAGAGATAACACTGGAATCAATATTAATCAAGCGAAGAGTGTATTCTGGAGTGGATTGATAGCGTTTGAAAACGATTTAAAGTTAATTGGGAAAGCACAGGCTACGGATGGCTATTGGTGCCGGATAGTATCAAGGTGAGTGAAACTTTTGTGGTCACAGCTTGGTCTGGCAACAGTGATAGGAAATCTCGCAATATGTCTTTAGATATAGGACGATGTATTTCAACCAAAGAGATAACTCAAGAACTGAGTTACTAAGGCGAAAAAGAAGTCCATCCATTAGGTTGATTGATCATGAAAAAAGGATATTAATTGTAGTTCACAGACGGAGGACTATTGCGCTGTATAAATATATGGAGGAATTTGATATTGCAGAGCCTGTACCTGTAACAGGCTTTAGTGCCCAAGAAGAAGAATTCGTTTTTCGCTCTAAGGTAATTTTCGCACACTTTAGGCTAATTAGACCGGGATCTACAGTTTAATTTGGATTTCGAACCATTCACGCAGCATCCTTGTCACTGCCAGGATTCGAAGCTGAAGCTGGTGGTACCAAAAAGCCAGAGCGCTAGCCAATTGGCCATAAGAAGCCAGAAGAAGATAGGAAACGTGATACGCATAAGTGAATTTAATGATCTGATATTATCATTACCGTTCGATTTTTATTATTTATTCCAGTTTATAAGTTATTTCACGTATTATCCTAATTAAATAAAATGAATACAGCATAGTTAAACCTGATACATTTTTAAGGTATATTTTCAGTGTACTTTATTTCTTCCTTTTTCTGTTTCAGGACCATGCCCAGGCGAGCAGTGGAACGTTTTTACGAAAACAGCGGACTTCTGGACTTCATGGACACTTTCAGAGGAAAAAGAACGAACAACAACGGCATCCAGACCGAAATCTCTTGAAAAAAAAAACCCGCCAAAGCAATTATCACGCGAGCGTATAATCATCGATGGCAATACTTCACCGAACTTTATATTTATCACTGTTGGCGATGTTTGTTTGATACTGATTAAGGAAATAAAACCACGAGCTTACAAATATTGGTTTTCTTGTATTTATTCACCTTTCTGTTTCTTCACAAAATTTTTAAAAATTTTAAAGGCATTGATGCATTTTTTTTTATCTAAGAGTTCGTTCTTATTTAATTTTTAAATTGCAAGAAATTTGCAGTAATTATAAAAGATCCACGCTTAAAGATATACCAAAATTTTTATTAATAAAAAAAAGGCAAATTACAATATGCGAAACTAATTTTACTTTCATTTTAAAAATAAGAAACTTAGCAATTTTAAATTTTTTTAATTTAATTATGATTTAAAATTATAACAGATTAATGGTCATCACTGTACAATAAAATCTTTAACCTTTTCTTCATTGGCGCAATAGCCCCTTGGTGGATCAAGGCTATCTGCCTACTGGCAGATTTCGAAACAAAAGTTTTCTTTTCACGGGGTAGGGTTTGTCAGCCCAATATGCTCTACAATCATATTAGACCGGGACCTACGGTATAACGGGGATTGTGAACCATTGCAGCCTTCATGGCACCACCGAAACTCGAATATAGTTATAAATTTTCAAACTATGAAAGGTCCCTAATTTTCATTTGATTAAGTAAATTATCATATAACGGAATTTCCGGCTGAGTTATTTGCCAAATCTGGAGATACATGTCAATTAGACTTTAAGAACAAATGAAGCAATTATATTTTAATATGCACGAAATGTACAGAAATTGAGGGAAGTTAGAAAGTTATTTACAATCAAGTAAAAAACACCAGACATACAGCGCACATATCTAGACCCCACGTATGGCATCATTCTACAAGGTACTTTTACAGAAACTTCTTTCAGATGCTTTTCTAGTCATAAAGACACAAATGTTCCAGCATAATGGAGCCCCATTTCTTTTCAATCAGAGTGTCAGAAATCATTTTCACTCTATTTTTGGCCCACATTGTATCGGACGGTGTTGGATATGTTCCTTGGCCACTACGATCATCAGATCTGGCACACATGAATTTCTGTATGTTGTAAACTTCAGTTGAGTAATTGATTCCTAAGACGAATTAAAATCAATGTGTGGATGATGATTTCTACGAACACCTATGAAATTCAACATTCATATCAATGTCTGGATGATAATTTCTACGAACATCTAATATTTCACCATTCACATCAATGCTTCAAGATTTTTCTTCGAAGCTTCTATGAAATTAAACACCTGGAAAATAAAAGACATTCAACATTTTTATATCGGTAAAATAGTAAACATACATATTTATAATAAATTCGTAATTTAATTTACATTTTTAACTGATATTTGTCATTGTCTCCTTAGATTAAAAATAATAAATATGTATTCAATTCCAACCCACTTCAACTTTATATTTGTTATCTTAAATCCATTAGCCATTTTTTTTAATTTATAATTCAGTGGCTTTTATGTTCCACTTATATACTTCACGAATCTGACATTTCGAGGGATAATTAGGAGATGTCTTTACTTTCTGAAATGATTTTTTTAGAGACATTTGTATAGCGGATGGGGAAATATACCAGAAAAATCCCATCAAGGAGTCTGACTGCCTATAAGTTGTCATTATCACCTTCATTCCTGAATGGAATGTATGTGTGGAAATGACACATGTAAGTTATAGCTCATAAAGATAATATGGAAGCAGGAGAGTGAGAAGGAAATGAAAATTTTGATAATGAGCATTTGAATAAACTTTTTACAGTAAATATTCAGAAGAGTTACATCCCACACCTTTATTAGACATCGAAGTCGATGGAATTGGTGTACATTAACAAAAATACCAGGCATATTGCTCACATTTCAAGGCCACATGTATGGCATATTCTACAAGGTATTTTGCCGAACTCCATTCAGATGTTTTTCCATCTGTAAGCACACAAATGGTCCAACATGATGGAGCTCCATCTCTTCTCAACTGGAATCTCAGAAATTACCTCCACGCTACTTTTGGCCTACATTGAATCGGATCTGTTCCTTGGCCACCAAGATCACCAGATCTAACATGCAGGAATTTCTACTTCCGTGGGCACATTAAAATCGCCATCTATGAAATTCACAATGGTCTGATGAAGATCTAATAACCAGACCAGGTTGCTATCTCCTCCGTCTTTAATTTCTTATCAAATTTTTAAAGAACGTTCACAATGCCAAGAAGTCTTATTTTTTATTTTATTTTGTTTCTAGTTATGCCAATTTCCAGCATTGTGAACATTATTTTGTACTAGCTGAACTGAGGTATCTGAACCAGATGATTTTTCCCCAGGGGAATTGAGGAATGATTTTCACCAAGTGAACAGACCAGATGATTTTTAACGAAAATGATCATTTTATAATGAACAATCAAATCATAAGGCCAAAAGTCTTATTTTTTTATCTTATTTTTTTTAGTTGGCAATTTTTAACATTGTGGACCTTATTTTGCTTATGGGATAGTTACTTAATCTTATTCAAAATCTGAAGCAATATAAAAAAATTTGCATTCGCACTCCAAGAAAGAAACATCTCCTGAACCTGCCGAACCTTAAATTTTAAACCGGTTACTTTTTTAGTTAGATGACACGCTAATCTCACAGAAAACCTTAAACAATAGAAAGCGGAACTCGGAAGTAGCATTTCGTAAGTATCGCATGTCGTATTCTATTTGGAGTCAGTTTTAACCACACTTTGTACGGGTTCATTCGCATCACATCCTGTTGGGTGACCTTCTGTTAGCGTTAACTCTGCTCCAAGCGTGCTGGCCGACTCTATGTAATTTGAGAGATAGAGTCGCCAACTGTAAACGAAACCATGGAAGACAATGGAACACACCGAAACAAAGACTGAATTTTTATATTTTATTATAGATAACTAGCCAAAGGGATCCGGTATTATCAAGCTTCAGAGAACATCACAGTAAATCTCTGAATGGTAGGGCATCATGGTGTTATCTTATGATAGCACTGAAAAATTGTGTTAGAGAAAATATCAATGAAGATTTAGAAATCACGATTCTAAAAGAACATACAAAAAAAAAAAACAAGGCTGTTTCAAACTCAATCTCTTGCTCGATGCGCAACAAGCATGCAGTGGGAGTTCAGGCTTTAATCCATTGATGTTGTTTCGTAGTAGTCACTGCGTTCAGAAACGAGAAGACCCGATGGCGATTGTAGCAACGTATATAAAGCATCTCGCATCGATGGTCAAGCTTCCTGGCTTCCTTCCTCATACAACACGCACATTTGTTAATACTGGGGCCTGCACGGCCGAGTGTTTTAGCGCTCTGCCGCTTTTTGCCACAGGTTTTCGGGTTCGAGTCCCGGCGGTGCCATGGATGTTTGTAGTGGTTCGAATCCAATATTTAAGACGTAGGTCCCAGTCTCCTATGACTGTCAGAGCGTCAGCAGCAGAAGTACGTGGCTTACATCAGTGAAATACTAGACCCATCGATGTTCAAGAAAAAAACTTTATTTTCAAAACCTTAAGAAATTAAACATCGATATTATTTTTAAAAATACATTGCTGTAAAAGCTTTAATTTCCTTATTATGTAATAATTAAATTATTATTAATAACTTAACTCCCTAGCACTACAGTCCAAGTTGGACCATGGCAGTTTGCATACAAGGAAATTCAGAAACAGGAGATGTTTTCTTTTACGATGTAGGGTTGTCAGCTCTACGCCCAACGCTCTACAGCCGTATTAGACAGACACTTACGGTTTAAAGTGGATTCCGAACCGCTAAAAACATGCATGGCATTTCCGATTCGAACCTGAAGCCTGTAGCACCAAGCGCCAGAGCCCTCAGTCCTTTACTATCAGGCCCCGATAAACCAATTAAGGTTTCTTATTATGTTATAAGAAATTTATTAAGTCTTTAAACTACTTAATTCTTATTTAATTAAGAAAACTTATCAGATTGTTTTTGTACATTTGGTTATGTACTCCATAAAAATTTAAGGGTTCAGTTTAAAAAAAAATCGAATACCTCAATGTTATAGTTTTATATATTGCTTACTACAGCTACACAATCTACATTTCCAAACTTGACTATATTTTGTTTATCTTTTTTATAGCATACATGTGCCGTATTTTTAAGAGGACAAAGTATTTTTCACAGTAAATCAAATAAATCTACAGTTTAAATAATAAATAATTACAAAATATTTCAGCACTTTTCATTGACATTAATATAATTTTCCATTTGTATTAAAACATATTTATTTCATGGAGTCCTTATACAGTATTTTGATATTAGCTAAAGCAGTATAACTAAAATTTTAAGAAAAAGAAAAAAACAAGTAATATATTTAAAAAAAATTTTAAAGTCAATTCCTTTTTTTTTTACTCTGTTGCAGAAAGTCCTTTATAAATAATTTTCAATCATTTTTTTAAGTTTATCGGACGCCCTCTGCAAATTGGTAGATATATGCAACTTAAATCTAAAAAACTTTTTAATTAATTAATTAAATTGAATTATTGAATCAATATTAAAAAAACGACATTAACATCCAGCGTCAGCACTACAAGTTCAAAAATGTATTTGAACTTGGGTGGAGGAATAAAAGTATTTTATGAACGATTGAAAATTTGAACAAGATATATATATAGGGACAGTGTTTATTTTAGTAAGGAATTGAACAACAACAACTTAAAAACTGATTTCGAATGCACTTTCAAATTAATAATTACATCATAATAAATTCCCTGCATGCTACAAGTTCAGAGATGAAATGTTCTTTTTAAAATAAAATTAAGATTTTTGATCATGATATGAATTCAAAGAAAGAAACAAGAATGAAAAGGATCATATGCTCTGAACATGGTCTTTTTTTCCCTTCTTATTTCATATGACACATTTGAAGAATCTTGACTTGACAATGTGGTTTGAGATGAAGAATCTCTTGATAGCGTATAAATAAAATTCTATTAAAACAAAACAAAAATATATTTATAATCACTACGAATGTAGTATTTAAAACAATAAAATAATTTTTTAAAGTTAATTCCTACTTTTTTTTCACTCTATTGCAGAAAGTCCTTTATAAATAATTTTCATTCATTTTTTAAAAATTTATGTGGCTCCATCTATTGGTAGATACATGTAACTTAAATCTAAAAAAATAATAAAATCAACTATTTAAATTTAATTACTGAATCAATATTTAAAAAAAACTGTATTGATCAGTGTCATCCACTACAAGTTCAAAAAATGTATTTGAACTTAAGTGGATGAATAACAAAATGTTTTATTAACGATTGAAAATTTGAACAAGATATGTATAGGGAGTGTGTGAGCTAATAGAAGGAATTGAATGAAATAATAATAAATAATAATAAATGTGGTCACTATATAACAGCCAATATATTACAGACTGTTATGATCAGCTATCCGTGGAGAATGTACTGTTATGTCACTTTGTAAGTTATGTGCCCTTATCACCTATCTGTTATTCTTCTCACTTATTTACGTACCATTTTAGCCCATACTCGGTTACAAAAGGAAACTTGTGCCACAAGTTCAAGGATAAAAAAAAAAGTTGCATTTTTACCCTTTATCATGATTTGTCGGTCTTACACGTGAGTTCACGGACTTGGTCGAGATGTGCTGTCGACCAAGTGGGATAAAAACACCAACAAAAAAAAAAAACCTGCTTATCTCTGTCCTTTCTATCTGCTTTTACATTTTTGCTAGATATTCCAGGGATATGGCACTTACCTCTTCAAGTTGTTTGTAGAATTCCTTTTGACTGGCCAGAAACTTCTTTATAAACAGCAATTTTTCTGCATATTCCATTTATCCAACTGAAAAAGTAAAACCGCAAAATGAACTTTAATATAACAGAAAAAGTGTTTTTTCAGTCAAATCCATTTCATCTTGTAACCACTTCTCCATTTTGATCAAAAAGTGATCTCTGATGGACGGTAGTCGTTCTGAAAAGTCACCACAGTGAAAAAATGGAATTTATGTGATTAATAAAAATATTTGTAATGATTTATTATTTTTTATATACAGGGTGATTATAAGTCCCACTTTCAAAAATCTGTAAAAAAAGAATCACTCGTTACAATGAGTTCGAATTTGAACTGCAAATACTTGAAGAAAGGGAAAACCGTACAGCATCAAAAAAGTTCCCACCGATTTTTTCCCATCCAATTTGATATGACTTGCTATGGTAGATGGTCTTTCCACTAACAGTGTCTGAACAACAGTGTTGAATGACTTGGAACAGTGTTGAATGACTTGGAAGTCATTTTTCTGTCGAAAAACCGAAACAATCAAGCATATTGAACACTACAGTTGGTTTAATGTGCAACTCTGGCCCAAATACGTTGTCATTTCGATTCAAAATAACGCTGGCAGCATAATTCACTTTCTTTATGCCGCTTACAGCACCATCTATTAATACACTTTGGAACTTTTTTTTGATACTGTATATTTTCCCAGTATCTTCAGTTCAAATTTGAACTTATTGTGGAGAATTTTTTCTTTTTACAGCATTTTGAAAGTGGTACTTAAATTATAATCATCCTATATTTATAGAAATTAAAGGCATTGTTCATTGAAATTTGAAAATTCAATTATAGTTTATTAAAAAGTTTGTTTTTTTCCAAAAATGAGCCCTTACTTATATTTTCTTTTCTTTTCACTAAAAATGTGTTATATTTTTGCCATTTATGCATTCAAAATGATGAATAAAAATTAAATTGCTTTCAAAATATTTGTTGTTTCTTATCTCACTTGGTAGACTGCAACATCTAAACCAAGTCCAAGAATAAAAGTCCAAAATATTTTGAAGTGATTCGGTTTCATAGATTTCTTTAAACTATCTCTCTGGGAATATTTCGTGAATCCATATCAAAATTATCAGAAAGCATGGATAAAGAATCATTAACTCCTTGTGCAAAATAGGAAACAGGTTCTTCTTCATTTGCGCAATAGCACAATGGTGGGCCAAAGCCGTCTGTCTACTGGTAGATTTCGAGACAGGTTTGGTTTAGTTTGTCGCTCTACGGTCATTTTGTGCACACTGTGGGCTAATTAGACAGAGACCCACAGTATAATGTGGATTCTGAACTACTCACAAAGATCCATGCCACCACCAGGATTCGAACTGAAGCCTGTGGTACCAACAGCCAGAGCGTTAGCCAAATGGCCACGGGATAGGGTTGTCAGCCCTATGCCCTGCTGTCATAATGGGAAGGATTCACGGTGCAAAGTATCCACTTTACACCGTGAATCCCGGTCTAATAATATCCCCACCACTACATATGATTCTGAACCACTACAAACATCATGGCACCACCGACTTGAACCCAATGTCTGTGGCACTGAGCGTCAGAGTACTAGTCACTCGTCCATTCAGGTCTTGGTCTATTAAGATTGTAGAGGTGGAGATTAGGCAACCAGATTATAATTGAGTGTGGTTGGATTGAGGTATTTGAGAACTCACAGATTCATTTACACAACACACATATAATTAGAGACATACAATATTTAAATTATTTAAAAACAGATAACTATAGATTCATTCACTCCACTTCTAAGCCAAAAACCCGAAATTCGGCTACGCGCAGGGTACACGAAATATACTTCCCCTCAGGAGAGTCTGTAGGACAACTAATGCACCAGGATGAGCTAAATATATTTCCACTCGAGATGAGAGACTATAAACTAAACGTTTCTCAGCGGAAGCATGGTTGCGCTATACTTCCTTTCGGGGGAAAGTCTTGAGGTCGACAGACCATTTTTCCTGAACGTCGCAGGTGGGGTGGGAAGGCGTTCTTGGCAGAGTGTAGGAGGAAGAGAAAGATTACAAAAGTTTTAAAAAATTAATAAAGTTTTTAAGTAAAAAACTAATAATTTACTTTTTAAGCCGAAAACTCGATACACTGCTCCGCGCAGGGTGCTGAAATATACTTCTCTACCGGGTGAGAGTTTGCACGCCAATTGACCATTTTCCTGTACTTCACAGAGGGGTGCTCTTGCCAATGGTAAGTTTGATTTGATTTGTCACTCTACGGTTTTTTTTCTGCACTTTAAGCTAAATAGTCCGGGACCTACAGTTTAACATGGATTCCGAACCACTCACAAACATCCATGCCACTGCCAGGATTGGAACCTGAAGCCTGTGGTACCAGTGGCCACGGCACTACCCAATTGGCCATCAGTGGGTAAGAGAAAGCATGATTACAACTTTTATTTAATTGAAAACAATTTAACATTAATTCACTGATAGTTAATTCACGTTATTAACCTTTTAATTTATTTAAGTTAAAGTTGTTTAAAAATAACTAACTTGCCTGAAAAAAAAAGTTACTATTAAAAGGATAAATATTTGCATGTAATTTCTGTTTAATTCGTATGTAATTTCTGTTTAATTCGCATGTAATTTCTGTTTAATTCGCATGTAATTTCTGTTTAATTCGTATGTAATTTCTGTTTAATTCGCATGTAATTTCTGTTTAATTCGTATGTAATTTCTGTTTAATTAGCATGTAATTTCTGTTTAATTCGTATGTAATTTCTGTTTAATTCGTATGTAATTTCTGTTTAATTGGCATGTAATTTCTGTTTAATTCGTATGTAATTTCTGTTTAATTCGTATATAATTTCTGTTTAATTCGTATGTAATTTCTGTTTAATTCGTATGTAATTTCTGTTTAATTCGTATGTAATTTCTGTTTAATTCGTCTATAATTTCTGTTTAATTCGTATGTAATTTCTGTTTTAATTCGTATGTAATTTATGTAATTTCTGTTTAATTCGCATGTAATTTCTGTTTAATTCGCATGTAATTTCTGTTTAATTCGTATGTAATTTCTGTTTAATTCGCATGTAATTTCTGTTTAATTTGTATGTAATTTCTGTTTAATTCGCATGTAATTTCTGTTTAATTCGTATGTAATTTCTGTTTAATTCGTATGTAATTTCTGTTTAATTCGTATGTAATTTCTGTTTAATTCGTATGTAATTTCTGTTTAATTCGTATGTAATTTCTGTTTAATTCGTATGTAATTTCTGTTTAATTCGTATGTAATTTCTGTTTTAATTCGTATGTAATTTCTGTTTAATTCGTATGTAATTTCTGTTTTTTCATAGCACCCTCATTTTTTAATTATCCGGAATTCTCATTTACTCACCGCTTTATTTGTTCCCAATTTGCTTGTTTCCTCAACCGCGAACTGAACAAAATATCCAAAATCTGCTTTTGCCCCGAGTTGACGTACTCAACATTCTGTTTCTGAGATATCACTTCTTCGTAGCGTTTTTCGCGTTTCATCAATTCAAACTGATGTTCCTGAAAACAATTAAAAAATAAATTAATAGTTTAGCTTTTAGACAGAAGCATCGAAAAAATAAAAGAATAAGCGCATTTACAAGATGAAAATTTTAGTATAGAAGCCTAGAATATTTTTTGGAAATACCAATGTTTTTTTTTTTAATCCTATGGACGTCTCCGACCTCTCGATCATTAATCGACTAGCAGCAAATACTCTAAGAAGGACAAAAATAATCATTAAAGACATTGACAGTAACGCAAAAAGGGAAAACAGTTAAGAACAGTAGAGCATATGCTGAAGTGCTCTCCAGTTATGGGCACGAAATGCTCAAAGGGGGCAGATATATCTGTATCAGCCTGTCCTCTTCTATGCTGGCCCTATTATAGATTATATCTGCCATTTATAGAATAAAAAAAAAACTATTGTTCAGCTTTCAAAGTTTAATAAAATAAATTTGATAAAACTGTTTGTTTAATTTTCGAAAGTTAAAGGGATAATTTATTGCGGGTAGATTAAAAAACAGAACAACACTTATAATTTTTCTGATAAAAAAAAAATGATGATTGAATCATAAATTTAGCATGCTAATGCATGAGGAAGTAAGAAATACTTTCTATAGTTTTAAAGTATCACATTTTCATTTTTAAACATTGCTTTCGAATTCAATACATAGTACATGTGACTCTGTAAGTAGTCATGGCCAGTGACAATCTAAAGCAGGCCACGCAGACAGCTCTAAACCATGAAGGGGAAAATCTTGTTGACTGATTAAATAGGGAATTCCACTTTTCTTAGAATCCTTTCTCTCGATACAGGTTGGATTTAATAGAGAGAAAGATATATATCGCCTTATATGCCACAAAGGCAAAAGCAGGATCAGTATGCATCATTTGGTATCCATTCTTGGCCAACATATCAGCCTGTTTATCTCCATACATTTTGCAATGGCTTGGAATCCATTGCGGAGCAATGAATTTCCCGGTGTTCATCAGTTTATCTATGGACGAATATTAAGGGCAGATGTCAGTCGCCTATTCGGAGTGCCCCATGTCCTCGCTAAACGACTGATTACTTGTCGCCTTGAAAACTGCCCTTTCTTTATATTAGACCAGTGCAAAATGAATAGAGGTTTGGTTTGTTGCTCTACTGTCATTTTTGCACACTTTGGGATAATTAGACCGGGACCTACAGTTTAAAGTGAATTCCGAGCCATTCACAACAATTCCATGCCACCACCGGGATTCGAACCTGATGAGCCTGTGATACCAAAGGCCAGAACACTAGCTAATTGGCCATCATTCCGCCATGTGAATAGAGGAAATACCAATGTAATAGATAGAACATCAAGAAGACGTTGATCTTATTCGTTTTTAAAAATTATTATTTTTACATATGAGTAAAAAAAAGTTTCTCCCAAAAAACAACATAGACAGAAATATACAACACCTATAATGCTAGATAGCTACAATTCAAGCATAATATTTTTCTGTAATTGTTTCTTATCGTATACTGTATTTCTAATATTTTACAAAGATGAGAAAGTAAAGTCAGCTTGTACAACCTCTAAAAGCCGATTCTTCTTCTTCATTGGCGCAACAGCATCATGGTGGGCCAAAGCCGTCTGCCTACTGGCAGATTTCGAGCTAAGAAATGTTTTCTTTGTACGGGGTAGGGTTGTAAGTCCACGCACAACAGTCATATTAGATCAGGACCTACCGTATAAAGTGGATTCCGACCCATTACAAACTTCTGCATAAATTTACAGAACTATTGATTATGTCAGGATACCTGAAAAGAAGGAATTTCTTTAACGATTACTCAATTACCAAGACGATTTTGGACTTCTTAAGGACGCCGACTATACTAATTTTAAAGAACAATGAGGAAATATTTCATTTGAAATAAGTATTACTCAAAAACATCTGACCAGACAGCACAGTTGAAGTAGAATTGCGTGTGCTTAAAACAATCAGTCTGTAAATGATTGTTAAATTGTATTCAAATGGATATCGAAAGAAGACGTCAGAGTTCGAATAATGTTATGTGGTTTTTCATGTCTGTTCGATCAGGATAAATCTGATGAGTTTTGTTTTCTAGCGAATTTTGGAAAAATACTTTTATTATTCTACATTCATTTCAGTGCAGAGTAGTAATTTTGTCTAAATTTTCTTCTTTTTGGGAAAAATAACTATCATTAAGAGCCCCATTACAGAAATTGTGTCACTTTGAACAAGAAATTTCTATGGTTTATTTTTTAAAATATAAACCTGTTATTGGAATAGACAATGCAGAATACTTCTCATGTGATGAGAAGCATTAACAAAAGAAAACATTTAAAAATATTTGGTTTCACAAAATCACGAGGGATAAACAAGAAATTCATTCTAATAGTTCAAAAAATAAGAAACTCGCATTATTGTGTCGTGTGAAAAATTTATTAAATATAAAGAAGAAAATGAGCGATTTTTTTATGAGAAAGGGAACACATCATTAATATTTCTTTAAGAAAGGACAGATATAAATGATTTTAATTACAAAAAAAAATCTTTCATAAGCTTTTATGAATATCAATTATGTATAATAAAGAACTACAGCGGATCTAATTTTAATCGAATCCATTGAAAGTCTTTAAGAAAAGATCATACTCAGAGATTTACTGACAACTTATGAATCAATTTGCACAAAAATATTCCGATAATTTCAAATGTTTCGAAAAAATTAAGTTATAGATGAGAATTAAAAATACTGTATTGAGACTGATAAAAATTTTCATCTATTTAGCAAATGTGGAGATTACAATTCGATATCATCGGTTTTATTTCCACCATAGTTGTTAATGTTTTTATCTTCTACTATATTTTTACTATATCATTAAAAACGTTTGAAATAAAAGTTAAAAATAATTCTATCATTAAAAACGTTTGAAATAAAATAATTGTGTAAACGTTAAAAATAATTGTATAATTAAAAACTTTTGAGATAAACGTTTAAAATAATTGTATCATTTAAAACTTCTGAAATAAACGTTAAAAAATAATTGTATTACTTTAAAACGTTTGAAATAAAAGTTAAAAATAATTGTAGCATTAAAAAACGTTTGAAATAAACGTTAAACAATAATTGTATCATTAAAAAGGTTTGAAATAAACGTTAAAAAATAATTGCATCATTAAAAAGGTTTGAAATAAACATTAAAAAATAATTGTATCATTAAAAGGTGTGAAATAAACGTTAAAAAATAATTGTATCAATGAAAACGTTTGAGATAAACATTAAAAATCGTATCATTAAAAACGTTTAAATTGAACGTTAAAAAATAATTGTATCATTAAAGACGCATGAAATAAACGTTAAAAATAATTCATTAAAAAGCGTTTAAAATAAACGTTAAAAATAATTGTATTATTAAAAACATTTGAAATAAACGTTAAAATAATTTTATCAATAAAACCTTTTTGAGATAAACGTTAAAAAATAATTGTATCATTAAAAATATTTAAGTGTAACGCGTTTTGTTAGTTTTATGGTATGGGTATAAAAATAGAACTTGAATGGTATACATAGTATGTTAAAGAGCATTAAAAATACTATATATACCAGGGGTCTCCAAACTTTCCAGCCTTAGGGCCATTGTTTACTCCATTCAATACCAAGGGCCAAAACCATTTTATTTTCTGCCATTATCTATAATTTCAGTTAGCTGTTATGCTTAAGTTAAATTTTCTGCGTATTATGCTTGTCATTAAGCTTTACCAAGCAAGTAAATAAAATCGAGTTGTTATCATTCTGTATTTTTATTCAACTTATTACAGCAACAATAAGTTAGTCGCTGTGGGGCCGGATGGATGAATGGCGGGCCGAATTTGGCCCGCGGCCGTAGTTTGAGACCCCTGGATATATACCATTCAAGTTACACTGACACAGATTATACGAGATCTATTAATTTTTCGGGCCGAAAATTCCATGTGCAGTTATACGATATCACCAAATATAGGTAGGAAATTTCAGTTAAAAACTATGTCGATGGAAGATTTATAAAATTGTCTCTTAATTAAAGTATCATTAATTACTTCATTATTCAATTTTGTCCAAATTAAATGCTAATTAATTGCTTTTCCATATGAATTTGAATATATACTGACAAAAGCTAATTTTAATTTTGGTGAATCTTACGTCATTTTGATGAAAAAAACACACATACACACACAAAAAAACGTATTTAGTTCTTATTTATAAAAGTTATGTTATTAGAAAAGAATGAAAATATCAAATTAAATTATGCGTAATTCTTAAATTTTTCCGAATGATAAAAGAATTTATACGCAAATCACTTAATTTCGTTGTTGCAAGCGATTTCAACTAAATAACGCAAACGATTGTAATTGATTAATGCCAACGGTTACAGTTAATTGAACAGCGTGAATGATTTGCATTATTTTTCGTTAAATTGCTACAGAGACATGTAAAGATATTTGTCATAATTTTAAAAATAAGGATTTGACGCACGCAAAAACGAGGGAAAATGTTTATCTTTTAATTGAATTTTCCTTCCATTCCAAATTGTTCTTAAAATAATCATGCGTGTGCGTAATAATCCTTTTGTTTCCATTGTTGCCAGTTATTCGTGGTTATTACTCATTCTCATAAGAAAAAAATACGACATATATTCTGGAGTATTGTTTCCAATTTTCCTCGTGTTTCATAATGATGTCTTTAAATTTGTGTTCCGGTTTTTCTGCTGAGAATTTTCTTCCACAAAAAATTGTCTATTCATCTGTGTATGTACAATTGAATAGCATATATTATTAGACATTAAATGCTTAAATGCTTACCACCAAAGAAAATGTTCCTAGAATTTATTCATACACTTTGTACTTAATATATATATATACAATTTGAATTATCTAATTGATAAACATAAATAATCTATCATGATATTTTTAAAATAATGATTCACTATAATTGAACTAAACTGAAATGACATGAAATTAGTCGAAATAGATGAAATTTTCAAATTTATCATTAACTGAAAGGACATGAAATTAGCAAGAATGTATGAAATTTGCAAAATTAGTATTAGCCGAAATGACATGAAATTCGGCGGAATATATGAAATTTGCAAATTTACCATTCGCTGAAATGACATGAAATTAGTCGGAATGTATGAAATTTGCAAATTTATCATGAGCTGAATTGGCATGAAAAGAGTCGGAATATATGAAATTTTCAAATTTATCATGAGCTGAAATGGCATGAAATGAGTCGGAATATATGAAATTTGCAAATTTAGCATGAGCTGAAATGGCATGAAACGAGTCGGAATATATGAAATTTTCAAATTTATCATGAGCTGAAATGGCTTGAAATGAGTTTGAATATATGAAATTTGCAAATTTAGCATAAGCCGAAATGACATGAAGTTAGTCGGAACATATTGAATTTGCAAATTTGGCATTAGCGGAAATGGCATGAAATGAGTCGGAATATATGAAATTTGCAAATTTAGCATGAACTGAAATGGCATGAAATGAGTCGGAATATATGAAATTTGCAAATTTAGCATGAGCTGAAATGGCATGAAACGAGTCGGAATATATGAAATTAGCAAATTTAGCATAAGCCGAAATGACATGAAGTTCGGAACATATTGAATTTGCAAATTTAGCATGAGCTGAAATGGCATGAAATGAGTCGGAATATATGAAATTTGAAAATTTAGCATGAGCTGAAATGGCATGAAACGAGTCGGAATATATGAAATTTGCAAATTTAGCATAAGCCGAAATGGCATGAAATGAGTCGGAATATATGAAATTTGCAAATTTAGCATGAGCTGAAATGGCATGAAACGAGTCGGAATATATGAAATTTGCAAATTTATCATGAGCTGAAATGGCATGAAACGAGTCGGAATATATGAAATTTTAAATTTAGCATAAGCCGAAATGACATGAAATGAGTCGGAATATGTGAAATTTGCAAATTTAGCATAAGCCGAAATGACATGAAGTTAGTCGGAACATATTGAATTTGCAAATTTGGCATTAGCGGAAATGGCATGAAATGAGTCGGAATATATGAAATTTGCAAATTTAGCATGAAATGAAATGGCATGAAACGAGTCGGAATATATGAAATTTGCAAATTTAGCATAAGCCGAAAGGACATGAAGTTAGTCGGAACATATTGAATTAGCAAATTTAGCATGAGCTGAAATGGCATGAAATGAGTCGGAATATATGAAATTTGCAAATTTAGCATGAGCTGAAATGACATGAAATGAGTCGGAACATATTGAATTTGCAAATTTGGCATTAGCGGAAATGACATGAAATTAGTCGGAATATATGAAATTTTCAAATTTATTATTAGCTAAAATGAGATGAAATTTGGAGATTAATAATGATATTGAAAGAAATTTGCCACGAAAACGTTCTCAAAGTTGTCGATCTTATGGCGCTTTGAAATGCGTAAAGACTTACAATGAACATAGCAACGAATTGCAAAGACGAAACAAAACTCAAGATTTATTCTTCATTGAAGATTTTTAAGTTCTTGTTCTATGTTTCAATTTTATATATATGTATTTATTATTAATTATTTTTAATTATTTTAAACTATAAACATACATTTAATTGAAGGGGTTTAATACCCCAGGTAAGTACAATTCTAAAATTTTGCGCCAACTGAGAATTCTTCCATGCGCGGCTAGGATTTGAAACCAAACCCATTTGGGGAGCTTACCATCATAAATGAGACAACTCTCAAGCGCATGAGCACGATGATAGCAGTTTCATTTTGAACATTCAAAGGTATCTTTCCTCCAAACGCTTTACTTCCAATGTCTTCCTGCGCATGCGCTTTAGAGTCGATGAACTTATGATGTTGAGCTCCCCGAATTCTGCTGAAACAAGACAAGTGACTCATGAGAGAACCTCATACCCGATCGATACACAATGATCGCAAGTGTTCAATAGCCAAGTCTTTGGCGTAATCCCAAGTATCAATTTGCGCATTCCTCGATTTGCATATCATACTTTGGAAACCACTGGAATAGATCAAGGATGGGTGATAAGGTAAGTCATTGCTTTCGTGCAGAACTTTGAAAGGTAACTGCCCCGCATTTGAGTATCATATTGGAGAAAATCTAGAATATCTCCCTCTAAAATAGCCTCATCATCGATGTGAGACTTTTTACACACTTTATAATAATCGCCATCGAGTCTTCTCATCTCTGAAAGCAGTGAGTACAACAACTCCGACAGCAGATTAGCACCTTACCCTTTTTAATACGCTTTTATTAGTTTCACCTGTATGTTTGTTTGTAACTGACTCTTTGGGCTCGGTTTTGCCCTACTTTAAGCGATCCGATTTAATTTAAACGTTGCAGACTTATCAAGGACCGACGACACTAAAATATTTTGATAAGTTTATTATCTCATCATGATTAGGATCGCCAGGATTAGTGATTAAAACACACAGCCTTTGAAAAGTTATCTGGATCGGCGTGTCACTTTTTCCCCTGGAGATATGTTTCTCCTCATACATACTATTTAAGCTGCAAAGAAACATTTACAGACATCTTTCAGAACGAAAACAATTGATTCTTTTTAATACGCTTTTATATTAGTTTCACCTGCATGTTTGTTTGTATGTATGTTTATTTGTTTGTTTGTAACTGACTCTTTGGGCTCGATTTTGCCCTACTTTAAGCGATCAGATTTAATTTAAACGTTGTAGACTTATCAAGGACCGACGACACTAAAATATTTTGATAAGTTTATTATCTCATCATGATTAGGATCGCCAGGATTAGTGATTTTATTTTAACTTATGAAGAGCAATTTACCCCATGTAGAATGAAAGTATTCAGTAAAGACATTCAAACCTACGTAGGACAGCGGCACAACGGATAACGCGCCTGACTACGGATCAGCAGATTCCCTGTTGGCACCTGGCTGGCTCGACCTATTCGCATTTAGCCTTTGCTTTACTCACAATTCATTTATTGTAAGAACTATAGTTCCAGTCATCCGTACCGGGACCTCATTTAAATATTATAGTTTAAAATAACTAAAAAACACGTTTTTAGAATTAATCAAACTAAAAAGTAAAAAATAATTGTTAACTAAGAATAAAATGAATGTCACTGTTCTAAAAGCGTGGGGTGCTTTGTATGACATTTTTAAACTAACTCTGCATTTCGGAATGACACTATTTAAAAGCGTGTTTTTTAGTTTTTTTTTTAAACTATTCATTTATTGCATTCTAGCTATCCGCCTTGCCATTTGGCCACGAGTCAAGTAATAAGAGAGACTGAAGAAAAGTTTTCAATGTTTACACGTGGAATGGACAACATAAATCCTTATATTGGATTAGAGAAAAAAAGAGTTGTGATCCCGCCCTTTCCAGATTAAAATACCCTTGGAAATTTCTGGGTGTAATGAAATTCTTTTCTTAATGGTGCAACCCTTTATTTAATAATGAATCAGCTAAATATCTGCCAAATCGGTTAATCATCATTGAAATCGTCGTTTCCTTATGATTTCTATGATGATGTAAAAAAAAAAAAAAGATTACTTTTGTTGCATTTCTTACGTAGGACTCTTAGTAATATCTCTTTTATTCTATAAACAAAACAAAGATTGAAAAAAAGGAAAAAAATATATTAGACCTTTTCCTTTAAGCAAAAGGAAAAAAAAAATGCTGTTAGAATTACTCCCATAATCTGCTTTTTATTTATTCGAAGTCGACAATTCACTATCATTTTTTTTTTTTTTTAGAAGATTGTAAATAAGCTGAAAATTGTTTGTATTTTACAGTTAAATTGGCAATAAACGAAATTGTAGAATTAATGGAAATATAAAATGTTTTCTTACTGAGTATTTTTTTAACGCCTAAAGCGTTTTTTTTTTTTATGTTTTAGAACTAGCACAAAAATTACAGTTGCATTTATTATTATTATTAAGTGTTTTTTACTGCTTAATTTTATATAATGAGCAAACTTTTATGTCAATACATAGTGCTTAAGAACTTGTAAAGTAACTAAAATTATATTTTTATTTTTGTGCAGATAAGATGCATAGGAAAGTTCGACAAGGAAGATGAATGGGTCATTACGTTTTAGAACTCTTAAAAGAAAAATGTTACGTTAAAGAGCAGGAAAGAAATCAAGCATGTATTTCTTTATATAGAAAAAGGCTCTGAAAAGGAAACTGATTCTTTAAATGAAAGATAAAGGAAACTAACGAAATTGAAGACTAGCACATTGAAAAGAAAAACTATTATTCTACAATTAAAAGACTCGACAAGTATGGAATGTTGCTCTTCCCACTTGGAGCTTTAAATTGTAGGTAGGGATTGCAATACCGGTATACCAAGATACCGAATACCGGTATTTTGGCCATTTGTACAATTTTTGTAATACCGGTATTCACAAGTTTAAATACCGGTTTTTCAGTATTTACTAGAAATTTAGAATTCTTAATTGTAAAAGAATTCTTATATGCGAATTCTTATTCAGAATTCTTATCTGACAACTATAAATTCTTATTTGTGAAAAAAGTGTGTGTGTGTGTGTAGTTGTGAAGAGAGTGTGTAATATTTCAAATTTGATCAAGCTTATAGTAAACTTTCTTAAAAATTTTTAATCCTCAAACCTCTCCACATTCAGAAGAATTCGGTACGATTATCGAAGGTTATGATGACACTAAAGGCGATAGTGAAAAGGAATTGGCTCTTGAACAAAAATTAGAATTGGCGATATCTATAAAAATTTCAACAAGAAATCAAATTTCAACAAAATACAATACAGAAATTAACTATATCCAAAATAATCCGACGAGAAATAGATTTATTTGAAGATGAAGGATTTAGAGGTAAATACTTGGAAAAAGTATATCGTGCATTGCTAACAGTACCACCAACTAGCATAGATGCTGAAAGAACGTTTTCGACAGCTGATAATTTTTGCACAAAATTACGTTCCAGGCTTAATGATAGTACAATTGATGCATTATGTTTTTTAAGATGACATTTCAAAATTTTGTAATAGTACCATAGACTGAACAGGGATATACACCTGTGTTTTCTTTGTTTTTCTAAAATTTCTACTATAGGTATTAAAACCGGTATCCCGGTATTAAGATCCAAAAATATCGAATACCTGTATTGAACTTTTGGTCCCATATTGCAATCCCTAATTGTAGGTCCCTGTCTAATTAGACCAAAGTGCGCACAAAATGACTGTAGAGCGACAAACCAAACGGAACATCCTATTTGGAGCAGAAACCAAATGCTTTACCAAAAGCATCGTTATATTTAAAAAAAAAAATCTTGAATAAGGTAAGCAAATCGTTCTTCAATGGGTACCTGGCTATTGTGGTCTTTGAGGCAATGAACAAGCGGACTTCATTTCAAAAAGAGGTGCCAACTTACTACAACATCCTATTCCAGGCATTCCTTATTAGAGGATTAAACTTTCTTAAAACATTTATTTACATCTAATTTCTTGCGGGGTCTTCAGACATGTACCACTCAAAAACATTTAGGTAAGACCTTCACTTATTCCCGATATACATAGACGAAGAGGTAAGACCTACTTTAATTCTCGATATTTGTTTTGTTCTAATGCAGCTGGCAAACACTTAGACAGCTTGGTCTTGGATTCCTTAAGGCAAGCGCTGCACAGACGTACTCACTTTGCATTACCCAGGGGGCGCGTGTAACTTGAAGATAAGCCACGGACGCGGAATAACACTATCCCCGAACGCTCTACGATCCTATTAAGACCGGGTCCTACGGTGCAAAGTGGATTCCGAACCACTACAAACATCCAGGACACCGCCGGGACTCGAACCCGAAACCTGTGGTGCCGAGCGCCAGAGCGCTAGCCACTCAGCCATTCAGGCCCCTTAATTCCCGATATACATAGACGAAAAACTGTGGTCGTCTTTCGCCTGTCTACGTTTCACGATTGCCTTGCCGCCCATTTGCACTGCATAGGCATTTCAACCGATCCTATTTGGCCCATTTCTGGAAGTAATGGACATTGACCATCTATTAAAATGTGGAGCTCTTCGTGGACCTACAGAGTCGAGATATCAGGAGCAAGATCTGGTCTTTTTTTCTTAGTTCTTGATAGTTCTATTGTTCTTAGTGCTATTGTTCTATGTAACTTTTTGCCTAGCCATTGGAAATAAAAAAAATGTTTAAAAAAACCTGAAGTCAAAACTGCAATAAAAGAGAATTTCTACTCTAAAACAACAAGACTTTTTCTACCATTAAGTCACGTGTGGGGGGGGGATTCTCGAAGTAAAATTTCATTTACGTGATCTTTATTGTTTTCGTTCAAGCTCATTTTGTGCTGATTTTTATTACATTTTTGCATGTATACATATTGCGATGAGAAGGACAAAAATAAACAAATAAACAAAAAAAAAAAAAAAAAAAAAAAACACTAAAAATATCTGTTTTAAGGATATGCAAAAATCTGAAAACATGCGTGTTCTTTTTTAGTAGCGTGATCATCTCTGTACAAATGTTACTTAAAGCGCAAAAGAATTTTGGAATATCATATACCTTTTATGAATTTATTTATCCCCGATTTGTATAGTAAAGGAAATGAAATTAAATAATACTTACTTTTAAAAGATCCTTCCATTCTATGTTTAAATCTTCAGTCTTTTTCATTTCTTGCATACATTGGAGCTCTAGTATTATAAATTGCTGGAAAAAAAAAAAGCAGAAAAACATTCAGATCGATAAAAATAGACATTAAAAAGACTATTTATTATACAGAGTCCAAAATAAAATCTGTCTCCTGCACTTTTACGATTAGTAATTTTTCTTCTTCATCATCATTGGCACCAAAGTCCCATGGTGGGCCTAGGCCGTCTGCCTACTGGCAGATTTTTGACATTTTGTTTTCTTTTTACGGGGTAGGGTTGTCAGCCTACGCTCGCCAGTCATATTAGACCAGGACCTACAGTTTAAAGTCGATTCTGAACCACTTCAAGCATCCATGGCACCGCCGGAATTCGAACCCGAAACCTGTGGCACAAAGCGCCAGAGAGCTAGTCATTCGGCCATCAGGCCCTCATGATTAATAATTACAGACTTCAAGTCTCTATTGATAAAAAAAAAAAAACGTTATCTAGCTCACGCAAGGGGAGGTCATAATTTGGGAAATTTATAAATTGGGATGTCATTCGGAACGGGATTCGATTGGTTAGTAGTATATCTAAAGAACGTCTATTCCTACAATCACTAAAGGTCACTGACCAGCCAGTTCTGAGAAAAAAAGACTACAAAGTTTCAAATATAGCTTATATACAGGGTTACTTAAAATGAAGTAGCATATTTTAAATTTTTATCTACAATTCCACATCAATGGATAGAAGAAAGTTCAAAAGTTATTTTATGCATTCAACATGAACACCATTTACTTATACGACAAAAGCCGAATTGATACATTGATTATGAATAACTTGATGATGAATAACAGTGTATTTCATTTTTATCCATCTCGCCAATTGAAGCATTATATTAAAGGTTATCAAAATTAGTCTTTTGCATCACCCGTTCATTTTGTTACGGCGTTTTAATGACTCGTTCATTTTTGATATGTGTTTTTGATTCGTTTATTTTGTGACCGGTGCTATTAGTAACTTTTCATTTTGTGACCAGTGTTGTTAATGACTCTTTCATTTTGTGATATGTGTTTTTGATTCGTTTATTTTGTGACCGGTGTTATTAGTAACTCTTTCATTTTGTGACCAGTGTTGTTAATGACTCGTTCATTTTGTGACCGGTGTTTTTAGTGACCCGTTCAACATTTTATTCTGATTAATCAAAATGAATGTTTGGTTTGTCGCTCTACTGTCATCTTGTGCACACGAGGGCTATACATTTTAAAGTGGATTCGAACCACTACAAACATCCATGGCACCGCCGGGATTCGAACCCGAAATCTGTGGTACCGAGCTCCAGAACGCTAGTTTCTCGGCAATCAAGCCCCAAAAAATGAGGTAGTAGATGTACCGATTCTACGTTTGCTACATAACAAATGGTGCTCATGTTGAATGCATAAAATAACTTTGCGCTTTCCTCTATCCGTGTGGCGCCATCGTTGCTTCGTTCATTGTAAATAAAAATTTAAAATATGCCCCTTCATTTTGAATAACCTTGTACATTTTTAATTTTTATCAATTTAATGAAAGCAATGGAGATTTCGTGATGACACTCACGAATTATCGATTCATTTTTAACCTCTGATACCTTTCTGACAATCATGTTCTTCATCTAGAGCCAACAGTGTTTAATAGGTCTCCATTCACAAATAAATAAATAATTACAAGTAGTGTATTTTCATTAGCCATTACTCATGATTTCATTAGCCTTTTCATTAGCCATTAAGTGAAAAAGCAATTCCTGATAAGAGTGAAAGTAAATTCTATTGAGAAATGAATTGCAAACTCGTAAGAAAGTTGCGGTCTTTGCTTTCAAAAGCGAGAAGATTTGGTGGTAATTGTGACAGACTGTGTTATCGTCTCTCATTGACAAGGTAAGCTGGTTGGTGAGAATTTTCCGGCATTTTTCTCACACACAAGCACTACCGGGCCAGTTACCACTGCAAACCTCATTGCCATACTATCATCGCTCGTCGATAAGCTGTACGTTGCACACAAGTGAAACATTAAAGGTGGGTTTCCACTGGATACCAAAATCTCACGTCACAAAACGTCAGCCAATCGAAAATTTGAGTGGATGGCACATCAGTTTTGAATATTGTATAATATAAGATTTTAATATATTGAAATGCGCACTACTAACATGAAATTAGTAATTTTTAATATAATTTATTGATTCGAATTACTTCCATACACGCATTTATTGTCTATCGACAATCATTGTATTTTTTAATAGTGTACTTACTTCATTTAGTGCTTCAAGAATGAGATGAAACCGAACCAGGTCTGTGACATCTTGAAACTAAAAAGAAATAAAAATTAAGTTAGCAATTTGAGTTTAAATTCACTTTAGATTAATTTAATATTTTGAGAAATCATTTTTAATAAATTTAAAAAAAAAAATTTGTTTTTAACAAAAAAAAAAAAAAAATGGGGAAAAAAACCCGATAATGTGTATTCATTTCATCATCATCATCATAACTGGCTCGACAGACCGTTGTGGGCCTTGGCCTTCTTTAAAAGATCCCCCAGGCTGTTCTCCTCTTGGCAGTGGACCTCTAGTTTTTGATTTTAATAACATTCAAATCAGAGTCTAAACAGTCGACCCATCTCTTTTCGGTTTCCCCTCTTGGTAGTTGTCCAAAAGGGGTTACATTGAAGACCTTCAAAGCAGCTCTGTCACTTTCCATTCTCATGGGATGACCGGCCCATCTCATTCGTATATTCATTTAGTTATGAATAAAAATATTTTCTAAAATTATGGAACGAAATATTTGTTAAAATCAGTTTTTGTTGAAATCTTATTTGTTCCACGGACTCTTTTCGTCATTAAAATGAAGGCCACGATACTAATTAAAAATGAAGGTCTAATTTCAATACATAATATTTTTAAATGTACAAAATAAAAAAAGACAACTCAGTTATATTAAAAATAAAATTAAATTAAGAACCTATACATGTACATTCTAAACACATTACATAATAAATAATGCATTATAAAGTATAAAATAATTCAAATTTTATTAATAAAAAATAATGATTGTAAACAAGCATCGATATTTTTATCTTCAGTGTGTGTTTTCTAACAATACGAACTGGTTTTATTACTAACAAGTTTATATGTTAATAACTAATTTATATGTTAACTAACTAGTTTATATGTTAATTTACTAACATAGTTAAATAAGATATAAGCAAGTTAGTAACAAGTTTATATATTAACCTAGTTTATATGTTAGTTTACTAACAAAATTTAATAACATATAATCAAGTTACTAACTAATTTATATGTTAGTTTGCTAACATAGTTTAATAACAAATAAACTAATATTACAACAAATTAGTCCATATATTCACATGCAAAATTCTAGATTTTATTAGAGATCAATAAAAATTACGATTTTTTTTTTTCTCTCAACAAAGCCCAAGAACTGCCTGAACCAAACCCCAAAATCAAGAATTCTTGTCAACATTCCGCCTTTGTCAACAATTCTTTCAATGTTATTCAATGCCTTTAATTCGTAAACGGTTTACGAGTACACTCGTATCCCATATTTGCAACTTTCCAATACGCCACGAGTTACCTCTGGCGGAAATTAATTTATAATTCTCGACTAAAACGAGTATTTTGAGCAACATTGTATTATTCTAAGCAAACACAAGTTCACTCATCCCTCATGTATCAGATAACCGTAATTCTAACTCGATTTCTTGTTGTATGACAGACATTTGACTCGATGTTCTTCAATACTCAAAAGATGGACAAGGAGCTTCATGTTATTGTTTGCTTGTTAGAGCTTGCATTTGTTATACGTTATTCATGTTGTTTGATATACATTTAACTAAATGTCTTTCAGTACTTAAAATACGGATAAAGAGTTCCATGTTATTGATTGCTTATTAGGGCATGCATTTATTATACGCTATTCATGTTGTTTAAAAGACATTTGACACGATGTTCTTCAATACTCAAAAGATGGATAAGGAGCTTCATGTTATTGTTTGCTTGTTAGAGCTTGCATTTGTTATACGTTATTCATGTTGTTTGATATACATTTAACTAAATGTCTTTCAGTACTTAAAATACGGATAAAGAGTTCCATGTTATTGATTGCTTATTAGGGCATGCATTTATTATACGCTATTCATGTTGTTTAAAAGACATTTGACTCGATGTTCTTCAATACTCAAAAGATGGACAAGGAGCTTCATGTTATTGTTTGCTTGTTAGAGCTTGCATTTGTTATACGTTATTCATGTTGTTTGATATACATTTGACTAAATGTCTTTCAGTACTTAAAATACGGATAAAGAGTTCCATGTTATTGATTGCTTATTAGGGCATGCATTTATTATACGCTATTCATGTTGTTTAAAAGACATTTGACTCGATGTTCTTCAATACTCAAAAGATGGATAAGGAGCTTCATGTTATTGTTTGCTTGTTAGAGCTTGCATTTGTTATACGTTATTCATGTCGTTTGACAGACATTTAACTCGATATCTTTCAGTGCTCAAAAGAAAGACAAAGAGCATCATGTTTCTGATCGCTTATTAGAGCTTGCATTTATAATACATTAATCGTGTTGTTTGACAGACATTTGACTCGATGCCCTTCAGTACTCAAAAGATGGTCAAAGAGCTTCATGTTATTGATTGCTTATTAGAGTTTTCATTTATTATACATTAATCTAGTTACTTGACAGACATTTGACACGATATCTTTCAGTACTTAAAAGATGGACAAGGAGCTTCATATTATTGATTACTTATTAGAACTTGCCTTTATTATTATTATTTTTTCAAAATGACCAAAGTTGAATGCATTTATAATGATAATAGCAACGATATATTATAGAGGGATCTCTAAAGCTTTGGTGATGAATCAGGGGATTTTAGTTCTGATTATTCTAAGCAGACTGAATCAATCTGAATGACTAATTTGTACTTGAATTTCTAAAATAAAGATAAATAAAACAGGACAAAAACTTATTTATATATATATATATATATATGCTCGTTTTTAAATTTAAAAATTGTTCTGAAACAAAACTACATTTGAAAAAAAAAAAGTTCGTTAAAGTGTTAAATATTCAATACATTTTAAAAAATTAAACCAGTCGTTTGAATATTCAATGCCAGTTCATATACCTTGTTTGCCTTTGCTAAATTATCCAGGAAACCTTTGGCCGACGAAAATCTATCCATGAATGACAACAAGACATCTTTTCTCTCGTGAGATGCTTGAAGAAGGGCGTTTAACCTTCAAAATAACATTAATAGCATTATTAAACAATTATTTTTACAAATTCTTGCCCGATACGATGTAAACTGGACAATCAGAAAATATTTATAAGTTATTTATGACAATTTTCTCGTCTCTTTATATAATGATTTTTTTCTAGCAAGTGTCCAAAGTACATACATTTAAATTAGTTTTTTTTTTTTAGCTCAATATGTTTTGCAAATGAGTCTACCAATTGAAAACTTTAAGCAAAACGGTATTAATAACTCCCAAAAGGTGATTCAGTAATGATTTCCTTTCTCTATCTCCCTAATTTGTTGTTTTGACTAATCGCCAGTGTCCGGCAGCGCGGGACGGCCACCCCATGAGTAGCAGTAGATTCTAGTAGTTATTCCGAAGAACCTCGGAATAGGCGCTCTTGGTATCAGCCACACAATCATTTTTGATCACTTAGAGGAAACGAGCTGAACAAAAAGATTACTGCGGATAAGAATTGATTCCACTGTGCATTCTCAAGTAAAGCGCAACTTGCATCCGAAGAATCATGGAATAGACGAACGTGGTGTCAACTACACAGTCATTTTTTATCACCTATAGGAATAGATGAGTTGAACATAGTGGTTAATGCAAATGATAAATAGTGCAACTGTGCATCCTCAACTGAAGGCCGACCTGGATACATAGAAGCTCCTGGTATGTCCTGGTGGGATGTGAAGATGGAATTCATTACAAATTATTGGAACACAATTTGTTCATCAATGCAATCTATCCATCACTTCATTAAGGCAATCTGTCTTAATTATAGTGCCACAACTGCAACGGATGGCAGACGCAAATTGCACAAAAACATTCATAATTGTCTGCTCTCAAATCTCACATTGCCTAAGCTTTACTCTGCAAACTGTGAGAGAGCTTTATTTCCAACTTTATAATTTAAATATTTGTTTCGATTGCTGAACATATGATTGGTGTCCGTGTGAGGTAAAAGATGGGAATTGTTGCTAAAATTATTTTTAAATATCATCAATTGGATCTGGGTTTGATCTCCCTTCGACCACAAAAACTCAGAAATTGAAATTGGTGTCAGGCATAGACAACACAAACATTGCTGCGATTTTATTATAGCCAAAAGCATTGTACAACATAAAAAATAATTTCTTATCAAAGATAAATAAATAATTATTGCATTTCATAACTTACTCAAAAATTTCTTTTCCTTTTCGAGTGCAAATTCTTTTTCTTTTCCGTATAATACTTCTAAATGCTGAGTTGCTGATTGCATATTCTGAAAAGTGATATTTAAAAAAATGTGGCAATTATATGAAGCATTATATAGAATTATTTATGACAATAAATGCTTCAAGAATTCAGAAATTAGCAAAATTTTTTTTAAAAAATTTAAAACTTACCTTTACATCTATTTTAATCTTTTGTATTAAGGAGTTGAGGATATTTTTCTTTTCTTGGATATATTTTTTCTCGTTCCTCAATTTCTTCATAGTACTAGGTGTTCCTATTAAAAAAAAAAAAAATTTTTTAATTAAAATGGATTTATTTTTCTCGAAAATCAAAATTTTCTATATAATGAAATCTTCTCAATTAAAGTAAAATAAAAGTTACTATATCTACAATAAAAATAATTAACATCAATAAAACAATCGTAGAAAGATTACCTTGCATAGCATGCGAAGATAGTCGTCATATTTCTCTGCAATTTCGCTACTGTTGCTTAATAGCACAGGCATCGGAGTAGTTCTAAACAAATATGTATTCATTTATTTTTCATATGTGATATGAAAGTTAAGAACAGAGGTGCACAGACTTAAAAAAGGCATCGGACTGCATAGAATCGTAATAACTTGTACGCAGGCAGCACACACACATATACACATAAAGAATAAGTAAAAATTATGCAAGGGGGAAGTTTTGGTCGGTGATGGAAAAGAAAAGATTTCAGGTATTCATCTCATCAACATTATCAGCGGCTTGATGTCCAATTAGCTAGCGCTCTGACCAATGGCACCGCAGGCTTCAGGTTCGAATCCTGGAGGTGGCATGGATGTTTGGGAGTGGTTCGGAATCCACATTAAACTGCAGGTCTGGTATGATTAGCCTTAAATGTGCAAATTATGACCGTAGAGCGACAAACCAAACCATCATCATTATCATCCTCATTGGCGCAACAGCCCTGTGGTGGGCCAAGGCCGTCTGCCTACTGGCAGATTTCAAGACAGGAGATGTTTTCTTTTTACGGGACAGGGTTGTTAGCACTACGCCTTACGGTCATTTTTAGAGCGGGACCTACGGTTTAAAGTGGATTCCAAACCACTACAAACGCCCATGGCACCGCCAGGACTCGAACTCGAAGCCTGTGTTACGAGCGCCAGAGCGCTAGTCACTCGGTCATCAGAAAACAGAGATGCAATTTTTTTTTTTTTTTTTTTTTTTTTTTTTTTTTTGAATATCAAAGGATTTCACTGATGTAGGATTCCACTCGTCGAACATGAATCGAAGATTTCATTCGTAGAAGATATCTAAGGACTCTAGTGGGCTCTCTCTTGTCGTGTCGATATGGGTGTCAATATGTATTTATAAACAATTTTTGTATTAAGGTAAAATTGTGTTGTGGTGTTATATTTTGTGTGCCCATTGGAAGGTGCATATGATAGCCATTGGCCCTTACCGGATACGAATCTGATATGTTTAAAAAATGACCACTTTTTTCGAACCGGTAAGAGTTAGTAACCATCATATAATAGCATCCGGTAAGGACTGTGACCATCATATACAACTGACACACATAAAATATACCATCACAACACATGAATTATATAATGATTATAAACAATTTTATCTTAATACAAACAAGTAATATGAAAAAAATTTTTTAATCAATTCCTACTTTTTTTTCACTATATTGCAAAAATCCTTTATAAATAATTTTTATTCATTTTTTTTAAGTTTATCTGTCGCCGTCTATGGGATAAATATATGCAACTTAAATCTAAAAAAAACCTAAAATTAATTAATTTAATTTAATTGCTGAATTAATATTTGAAAAAACTGTATTAACATCCAGTGTCATCTACTACAAATTCAAAAAAAATGCATTTGAACTTGAGTGGATGAATAAAAAGTATTTTTTAGTATATTGAAAATTTGAACAGCAAACTTCAACAAAACTGTCTTGACGGATGATTGAAGAAGGACTTTTATGGGAAATTGTTCCACATTTAATGTCACATGAGAGAAAACCCGGAAAACAGATTTTTCTTGAGGCCAATTTTAAAAGGGAACATGTTATTGGGAATACCATAAAAATTAGGATTTCTTGAGACAATCTTTTGAATATGGCTAATGTCTTGATAGCCAATAAAGTTGAACTCTTATGTTAGGCGAAAACGAACTAAATCATTGAGACAGAAATCATACATCTAAGCTAGAGAGTAATTGAATAATTTTAAATCTTAAAAATACATTATTTTACAAAAAACATCAATTAAAATATTTTATAATAAGTGAGTATTTACTTTTAATCAGCTACAACCAGATCATTTAATTTTTCATCAAAATCAGGAATCTTTAAAACACCTAATACGACTTTTTAAATCAAATTGTCATAAAATGGCGTCTGTTTTTAAAAGGAAAAGTGATATTTTCATTTTAAACCTGATAATATAATATTTAATAATTAATTTGTGAATATAAAGAAATACATAAAAATACAAAGTTAAACTTATTTTGTATTTTGTATTGTGCAAAGCGTAAAATGGCATGGCATGCGTAATAAATATTCTGCAAAGCGTAATAATGGCATACGTAATAAATATTCTGCAAAGCGTAATAAGGGCATGCGTAATAAATATTCTCGAATTAATTAAACTAGAACATTTAGTCGATTTACCTGAGAGGATCCATTTTTTTCTTGTACTTTTGGAATCAGAAGGGCCTATGTTTTGGAACTTTCAATGCCATATTTATTTACCAATTTATATATTCCAAGATTTTTCCAGCTGAATATAAACTATTGCAAAATATGAACGCAAAATAAATATTATAATTTTAACCTAATCATAAATGCAAAAAGTTTTATTTCTCCATCTTAAAATAATGCAGAAATTTATTAAGGAAAAAAAATTTAAGGAAATTTATCAAGGAAATTATGACTTGAATAAATAATTTTTTTAATATTCCATCTAATAGAATAAAGGATAAAAATCTAATTTCTAAATATCAAATTTGTATTTATTTAACTATTAAAAGTGTACAAATAGAAATTTAAAAAAAATAATAACATAATTTTGTTAGTTGTTAATACTTATAGATTATATTCTGTTAAAATGTTTAAATAAACAAATACATGATAAAAATACGATTAAAAAAATTTAATGACTTTCAAAGCAGTTTGAAAATATTCATTATATACAAAATATTCATTTACATTTTTATATTACATTTTTCCGAAAATAAATTCTTTAATTAAATTTAAATTAATCGAACTTCGGTATGTCAAGCATTAAAAATAAAAGTGCAATTTCATGAAATAATTCTACTTAATTAAACTAGCATCAATAAAAATAATTAAGTTATTTATAATATTAAATGTATTATTTCTATGAGTTTTCTCAATATAAATATATGAAAAAAATTATTAAGAAATAGATAAATTTCTTACCTCCAGTTCAGTATTTTTAGTGCAAACGATATTTCACCAACGTGTTTTGCTCGAATTTCGAACAATGCATCTAATTTAGCGAGAAAGTAGAAGAGAAAAGTTACGAATCTTATTTCTGTGTTTCCATGGCAACAGTATAAATATTCGAAACGGAAACACTTTCGCTTTAATTACGAACTGAACATATAGAAAGAATTCTCTACAGCATTTAGAACAAAAAAAAAAAAATTGTCATAAGTTTAATTTGTCATTCGAGTGTTTTGAGTTAATTATTACGTTTGAAAATCTTCCTGTTATTTCGAACATAGCAAAACTACCATTGATAACTAATTATAACTATCAAATAAATAAGCAATATAAAAAAAAATGTTTAAGTTAATTCTTACTTTTATTTTACTATATTGCAGAAAATCCTTTATAAACAATTTTCATTAATTTTTTAAGTTAGAAAAAAATTCTCTGTCTCTCTCACACACATTTTCTCTTTCTCACATACACACTTTCCATATCTCTCACTAATTTATTTACATGTTTCATTTTCCATTTTGTTCCCTTTCTTGACTCAGACGAGAACCCAGAATGAAAAAGAATCTGAAAAAGAAAATTTTTTTCCAGCTATCTACACGCTTCGCCACTGACGGTATTTATTCCTAAATTTATATCCTGCTAAATATCTTATATAAGAGAATTTTTTTCTCCCATATAAAATTAAAATTAATTAATTAAATTTAATTAATGAAATATCTGAAAAAAAAATATATTAACATTAAGTGTTCTCTACTACAAGTTTTAAAAAATGTATTCGAACTTGAGTGAATGAATAAAAGTATTTTATGAACGATTGAAAATTCGAACAAGATATATAAATATATATAAGGAAGAGTGTGAACTAATAGTAGGAATTGAAAAATATAAGATCATCAGCCAATAAAGCTTAATAAATAAGCCAATAAAGCTTAATAAATAAGTCAATAAAGCTGAAATTCTCATCAATAACGGACAATTAAGAGTTGGTTAAAAGACAAGGGTGTTAATGAATAGAAAAAAAAATTGCTTAATTAGGAACATTTAAATTTAGTTTTGCTCTTGCCTATAACAATAAAATACTTCTATATAAATAAAATACTCATAATAATTCAATCGAATATATATAAATAACTAAAAATTTATACTATATAAATAAAATAATTATACTTAAAAATCAATGCAATCGAAGTGACCGTCTTTAATATGTTTCAATGCAATAATAAATTATGTATATTTATTCTATTTACATTAAATAACTAGCATTTTTTGCAGATCTTTTGAAATGTCTTTGATCTAAATAAAGTCTGCGCATCTATCGATTATATAGTTCAGTACATTTGATTTTTACTTAGAGATCAAATGAACTACATCTATAATAAATTACATCTTGATCTACATCTATAATAAATTATATCCGATTCTCTAATCTTTCAAAAACAATTTAGGTACTTTTCCATTATAGTAGCGCAAGCGATAAATCATAAATATGGTAAATATAGTACATTTTTTAATTTGTTTAGTTTTTCATACTTAAAAAAAAAAAAAATATTTTATTCAAAACTGAGTTTTTTTTTTTTTTAATGAAAATGAATTGTTTATTTTCGAAATGGTTTATATTGCTGGTTTGTTGTGTCGTCATCAATACGTAAAATCTACTGTTGGCGGAATTTGCACCGGGTTAACGGAAAAGTACCAAAATATAAGCCAGAAATAATAATAGAATACCGTAAAGAATTAGCACCTAAAAATAACAATGGGAAAAGAAAATTACTTTAATCGTTTAACGTACTTTTGAATATTTCAAATGCACTGATTAGTCTAGAGCACCGATTTTTAACCAAAGGGTCCATTCACCCATTAAGGGCCCACGGGCTCTGTTAGAGAGGTCCGTAAGCCTGAAAGAGAAAAATCATTATTTAATGTTTGATTAAATCATCTGCTTGAATTGAGATGTACAAACTTGCAACAATAAAAAAAATTACGATCAAATAAATGCCCAACATGACATAAAAGTTGATTTATGGAATAACCACCACATTTAAATGTCCTCATTCAAGATAAATCTGGCGCTATTCGTACAGATCATTTTTCGATAATAAAAAAGAGATTTAATTCTTATTTTAATTAATTTTTCTTTATTCCTCTTTATTAATAATTCTTTTTTATTACCAATTCTTCGTCTTATTTAATTAATTCTTCTTCTTTTGATTTAATTTTTATTTTCATTCTTACGTAATATAAAAAGGAAAGAAATATACATAGTATTATTGCGTAATATTTAAATTTTTAAAACTTCATTTTAATCTTTTAATGGGTTGCTTTTTTTATTATTATTTTCCGAATAATATATTTTTTTCTTATTATTTTAAATCGAAAATATGCATTGTTCAAATTATGATCAGTAGATTTTTATTCCGTTTAATTTATTTTTTATTATATGAATTCAAGTATAAATTTAACTGCTCAAAATGAAATCAAATTCAGATTAGAATCAGTAATATGATAAACTCATATAAACTGATTCATCATCAGAACTTTCTAAATCACCTTGCACTACATAATAATCACTAAAAATGTCTACATTTTGAACAAAATAACAATGAAAAATATATATATACATACAGGCTCGATATACAGGTTATCCATAAAATTTAGAATTTAATGTAAGAACAAAACGCATAACAGCAATCTTAAAAAAAAAGATAAACATAGAATTCCAAACGATTTTCTTTTCTTGAAAAATCTCATTTTCTCTTTGAAATAAAATTGTCTTTTGCTTTCACCAGACGATCTTTTTGAACGATTTTACATTATTTAATAAAATAATTATATAATTATTAGCACGTAAAGAAAATTTAAATAAATATTATTCACAAAATATTCATTACAAGAAATTTAAATAAATCAATAAAAAAAATAGCTCGAGGAAAAAAAATCTGAAAAAAAGAAATAAACTAATAAAAATTGCTAGTGGAAAAAAACACACCAATAAGCAATGTTGAAAGTGATCAAAAGAAGCGAAAACTAATCAAGGAAACGAAAAACAATGCCCATGATTTTATGGGTAATAAGCAATAAAAATAGCATATAGCTCCTAGAGTCCAATCTCAGTAAAACAACACGAAATCGCGATAGTTACCAGACATTCGATATCACAAGCGAACTCTTGTTAGTCTTAGAATAATACCAGATGGCCCAACATACTCGTTTTATACCAGAAATAAAAAATTAATTTTCGCACGAGGTATCAGGGTGTTCCAAACGATAAAAATATCAAGAATAGTAAATCCGGGATAATCCACTAAAGTGTTTAAAATATTTTTCTTGAAAGGAATCCGTAATCGTACCTTTAACAAAATGACTAGCAAAATGGATCCACAAACAATAAAGGTTATGAATGAAGTTTTCATCCAGTGAGTTATATTTCTGAAATTACAGTAAGACAAATTGGAAAAAATAGAAAAGAAAGAAATTTTATTTTTAAATTGAAAAAAAAAAAAAAAATTGTCCCTTCATATATACAATTGAATAGGTCTTATATAATATATATTCATTTACAGATTCGCCTTGAACAATATACTCGTAGTTTATTTCAAACCATAATAACTTTAAGAATAGTGGAAAATAGCTGATTTTGGACAGTAGATATGCTTGAATAATCATAGATAATATTATATAATTATAGATTTCAGTCAAGACAAAGACATATTATGAAGTTTCAAGAGGAATAAATAATATAATTATGTAGAGGATGGTTTTTAAGTATGATCTAGTGATTTCGTAACAATTTGATATTCCTTTTTCCCCTCTTTATGTTTTGAAACAATATACCAGTGAAACATTGTTGAGATGGAAATATACTATATGTATTTTAGTTTGTGAATATTGATGTACAAACAAAAATCATAAAGTGGAAAGAAAATGCAACATTTTTTAATTTATAAAAAAAAAAAAAAAATTTATTCTAACAACACAATGTGAAATATTAAGTTACGTAATAGATATTTGAAATTTTTTTCTGTAATAATAATAAAAAGAAAATTCTTTAAGGATATTTTTAGAATTCTTCATATGCAGTTCATAGTCACAACTTTTTAAATAATACATTTATTAATAAAAGGCTTCGACGTGTTTATGTTATTTTTAATTTAATATTATTATACCATCCAAGTCCGTATCCTCTCGGTAGTATAGGTGGTAAGTATCTCCGCCTGTCACGCGGGAGACCGGGGTTCGATTCCCCGCCGGGGAGGATAATTAATTTTTTGTTCCTTTTTAACGGTTTTAAAAATACGCTTTATATTTAATTAAAACATCACATTTTAGCAGCATTAAAAGATATTATCATATACATTAATCTAAATCAGAAATGATACATCTAAATCAAATATATTAGTTTATTTTTATTTTTTTTTAGTATTATTAATATATTCATACAGTTATTAAAACAAAATATTTTCTTAGATTAAGGATAATTAATTAGAGAATTATTTTTTTGTTCCTTTTTTAACGGTTTTAAAAATACGCTTTATATTTAATTAAAACATCACATTTTAGGAGCATTAAAAGATAATCATATATACATCAATCTAAATCAGAAATGATACATCTAAAATAAAATATATTAGTTTAATTTTTTATTTTTATTTTTTTTTAGTATTATTAATATATTCATACAGTTATTAAAACAGAATATTTTTCTTAGATTTGGCCAACATATTTTATTTTTACTATATCAACAAACGTCAAATAATTCAATGTCTTTCAATCAAAAATCACAGTAAAAATATTTTAAATTTTAATCCTTGGTGTTGTCAAATAAAATATTTTTATGCTATTGTGAAAAGAAAATAATTAATATTACAAAATTTAATTTTATTTGATCCGATCAATTTATTTAATAAAAATTATTTTAAAAAAAACTGATTATTTATACAAAAATATATCTGAAATGAAAATTTTACAGATAATGAAATTTCACAAGTGATGATTTCTTACTATATTTTGCAGGATTTCAATTGCAGAAAATTTTATAAAATTATAATTAAATACATAGACAATTATCTTACTAAAATAATTTTCATTTATTTTTAAATGTATATTTTTCCATATTCCTCAAATTGTTTTAAACATGCACCACTAGATGGCAGCATGATTGTGTTATAAAAAGTGCACAAAAAGGAAAATTTATATATATATTTTTTTAATATTAAAATAAAAAATATTCAGAATATAAAAAAAAAGGGACTAAAAATAATATTACAAATAATATACTAAAAAGAATTCTATATTATTATATATAAAATAATCCTATTCAATACTATACTAAAAATAATTCATTTTTAGTACTTTTGACAAATATTATTTTTACTTTTTAATGCACACTTTTAGAACGTTTTAACTTGAAGAGAATTTGCAAAAATGTATATTAATAACACAATTTATAACAAAAAATATTTTATGTTAATATTAGCAATGAATGAAAAAATATTTTTATTTTTATACCTTCGGTTAATTATTCGAAAAATTCTCAATAAAAGAATAATAAATATAAGGATATGAAATGAGTATTGTATGTCAAATTAAATATTTTAAAGATACACAAATTTTATTAGAAGATTTAATGAAGTACAAAGTCTTAAGTTCAGAATTCTTTTTCAGAAATATAACTAAATACACTTTGTTTAAACAATCCTTTATTGAATTCAAAAAATGCCCTAATATTTTAAAAAATCACAAATAAATATTATTGATTATAAAAAATAAATAATGAAAAAATGTTTATATTTAATAAAACAATTTTTCAAGAATTTTTACACAATGTAATAAACATGGAAAATTTATACATTATTCATATTAACTTGTATAATTAAAATTTGTTAAACTGGAATAAATTAAAAAATTTAAAAATATTTTACACAAATCTACATTAACAAACAAACAAGTAATACAGTTCAAAATTTAAAACAAAATGTATTAATTTTTTTATATATAATTCTAAATAATAAATAAAGACTAGATAAAAATTTAACAATCACTTAAATTTCATTAAACTGTTTATTTCAAAAATTTCATTTACAAATTTTTAATCTGAATATACAAACACATTGAATGGCATATTATTTACAAATTAGCATTTATACGTAAAAATTTTTAGTTTTACACACTAATAAATAATTTGTAAAACTCTTCAAAACATGTGGAACAAAAATAATTCAATTTAAAACACTAATTAAATTGAAAACATATTAAAATAAACAAAAATTACAAATAGCTAAATATTTAAAAATTATTTGAACATTAAAAGACTAAATAAATTTTTCTAGAAAAAAAATAATAATTAAAAAGTGATTTTAATAGAGATTTAATTCATAGAATTGCAAAACAAATAAACATTAATTTAAAGAAAAAAATCCTCTAACATTACAGAATCAAACTCTAAACCTAAATTCTTCTGATAACTTATCAAACAGTTTTGATAAAAACATAATTTATCAGAAGAATTTAGGATATTTATTTTTTTATAAATACATAGTTAATTAATTTCTCAAGCAACAACTTTAATTTTAATAAAAAAATTCACTTTTATAATATTAAGAGTTATTTCTTTCATAAAAAAAATTCTTTAGAGAATCTTTTTTTCCCCTTGCTTTATTAATTTAAGAATGTCAGATTACGTATACAAAATTAAGCTATAGCCATTTACATGATCATATAAATTTTTACAATGAAGAATTTCACAATTATAATGCTATATAACTATGCATAAAATACGAAATTTTATCACAATTTATCTAACTATAAAATATAAAATCAAATATGCATAGTGATTTAACAGAAAATTGATAAAATAAATTATTTATATTCCCCATATATAATTTACATATTTGCGTCTACTTTTAATGCAACAATCAAAAGTTAAAAATAAATGTTTTTTGTACCATTTTTAATTGTTTTACAAATAAATGAAATATAAAATCAGTTATTCTCATGTTTTTCATAAAAATTTGTTTAAAAATAATTTGTTATAAATTTCAAGTTGAAAATTTTAGAAAAACAAATGCGAGAGATTCAAAATGAATATCAAGTGATGATACTTGAAATATTCTTTAATGAATATTAATTCATACATAAAAATTTTTTTTTTCTTTTTTTTTCAGTTTGGCAAACTCTTCAAATAGAGGTAAGTCCATAAATCAGTTATTAGCCAGATCACTTTTTTATAAATAATAATATTTTTTAAAGATAAGATTCAAAAATTTTTCTTCCTGAGATTCGAAATTATCTTTGTGTTGATTGGTGTTTCAAACTTATGTATATTTTGAGAAATAAAGTAATAGTAATGAATATAATTAAACAAAAATGAAAAAAAATAATAGATGAATGTATAAAGGGAATCTTTCATAATGAGATTGCTACAATTTTCTAATATAGTTTTCAGCAACTATTCTTTGTTTTCCTGTAATTAGTTTTAGTCAAAACAATTTTTTTAAAAAAAGGCTAAATTTATAACTTCCTAAATTTACATAGTCAAAGAAGGAAAAAAAAATCACATTTTTCTTTTATCATTATATAAATAATAATCATAATAAATAATATATCAATTCAATTTCAAAGAAGGAAAAATATTTCAACAATTAAACCGTTTTGCCGGTTCAAATAGTTCTGCCGTAATATGACAGTGAGTACATACACATATTTAACTCTAAAGAGAGAAAAATCAAGATGTATTCATTTAAAAACTTTTAAGTTTACAATTCTTTAAGTCCAATGATGACAATACAAAATTAATTTTTAAAAAAATTAATAAAACAACTAAAAAGCAAACAAAATAATGTTAAAAAATATCATTAATATCTTTCAAATAAATAATTTCACACTAAAAAGAAATTTGATACCCAGCTAAAAACGTGCTTCAAATGAATAAAATCACAGATAAAAAAATGAGACCATTTATATTCAATAAATATTAACTCAACAACGAGCACAATTAAAAAAATTAAATTAAAAACAGTAACAATGTGTTCACAGGTAATAGATAAGATAATTCAGATCAATTTCAATAAAAACATAAGTACAGTTGAACCTGATTTATTTTATCAATTTTTAGTGGCAGTTTTACAATATCTAAAAGGAAAAGAATATCATAATGAATGAAAACCAGATCCCATATAACTTGACAATGAGTCACTTTAACTTTAGTTATTGAAAATGTACTTAAATCAAATGATCATTAAAAAGATTGTTATCAATTATTTTTTAAAGCTACTTGCATGAACAATAAAATTATCTAAAGAATTGAAATTAATATGCAGAATTGTTTTCAAAAAAATTAACTTTATTATTCAAACATGAAATCATTGATTCTTAGAAATTGCTTTTTCTAACATAAACATTATTTAATAATAATGATTAATATATAAACTGCTTAAAGTGCATGCACAAATTAACTAGTTGTGCTATACACATGCATCACAAAATTGAAATACTACTCCTGCAAGTACCGACAAACGAGTAGTGTGGAATGATAAACATCAAGTTTAATGGTTGAAATGGTCAAATCAACTACTTGTTAGGGGTACTTGGTTTTGGTTTATTGCTCTATGATAATTTTTTGCACATTTTAGGCTAATGAGACAAAGACCTACAATTTAATCTGGATTCTGAATCACTAACAAACATCCATGCCACCACCAGGATTAGAACCTGAAGCCTGTGGTACCAAAGGCCAGAGCGCTAGCCAATTGGCCATCAGGCCACAGTTAGGGGTACTGGTTAGATAGAAGCAGCACAAACTGCTTTGAACAAAAAAAGTATAACAGTTAGTATGGGTTTTTTTTCATCAAGCTTTTCTTTTAATATTGAGAAATCTAAAATATTAATTATTAAAAATTAAAATTCTTTATAATGCAATTATTATTATTTTATTACTTCACCTAAAATGCCACTCTTTTTGGAATCCATCTGTCCATTTTGGCGATTTGACAATTTTAAGAGCAATGGTTAGTTGAACTATACTTTTTTTCTAAATAATAATTACATGCAGCTTTACAGACTCTTTATATTACCGAGGAATATTTTATAAGAAATGTTATATAACACATACATGTCTATATTATTAACTCCTATGGGATTTATTTAACTGCTCACAAGCTTTACAATATTGCAATGTTTCAAAAAATAGCTACCTTATTAATAATTATTACTATGGGAATCAAAGGATTGAAATTTATGTATTTACTAAAACAATTTAATAAATAGCTGGATAATTATCTATCTATAAAAAACAATCTGCAACATTTAGAAGTATCATAGGATAAATCTCAAGAGTGAAATAAAATAAATATAATAATAATAATGCAGAGCTTAAAAATAATGAACTGCCAACTAATTATAAAACAGGTTCAACACTATATTTAACACATTAAGCGCCATGCCAATAATGACTTATACATTATTCTATAACAAGAAAAACAATGAATCATGAATTAAAAAATGTATTAATTAAAAAATCCTAGTATTTTTCCAATAAAATACATAAAAAGTTTTTAAATAGTAAAAACACCATCATAAGTAAATATTTTTTTTTTTTAGTTTTTATTATAGATAATATTTCTTATAAAACATTGAAAAGCTTTATTTGTGCTTTTATAAAGTGATTATGAAATAAAAATGCAAAAAATTTGAAGAAGTAATTTATTATGTGTTACAATATAAATGATTCTTTATAAAACATTATTAATTATTTTTAATAGTATAACTTCAGTCAACTTGATCTATGCCTAATTTTCATGCCTCCTGCTATAAATATTAATTTGTAATAATTTGTTACATTTTTTTTTTTTTTTTTTTTTCAACTTTTCATTGCTTTTAAATTTTAATGCAACATTCTTTGAAATATAAATTTTTAATTTTTAAAAGAAAAGGGCATGATTTTTATTTTCAACAAATTTTAGCAGAATGATTTATTCTCAAATCGTATGGTTGTAATATAATGCACCATTTAAGAAAATTCTAATTAAATTTATGATATGTGCAATCTTTTATTTTATTTATTTTTTAGACAATTCAAGCACAAATAAGATGAACTAAATATAAAAAGTATAACTTTCAGAGTTTCTGTAGATCTTTAATCCTTGAATATTGTTCATCTAATTACATGATTAATCTTATTAATAAATTGAAGCATTAAGACAGAAACTACATGTCCAATAAATGATTCAAAAAGTGGATTAGTTTAAAATTAAATAGTAAAATGATTAATAAAAGGAAATTAAAACTATGATCTATGAATTCTATCATTATAATTTTCAATATTTTAGATTTCTTTTATTTTGCATACAACATGAATTTTCATTTATTTTTTACCAGATTTTCTGAGTTTTCAACTCTTGAGTTTAAGTCTTTGCAAAAATAATATAACACAAATGATTTATTTTTTTTAAATAAATCAAGTGTGATATAGGACAAGATATTCATATACTATAGTAGTATTAACAATTTTTATTTTTTTTTTTTTTTTTTTTGTAGCAAAAAAATTTTGTGTTAGAAAAGTTTGGAAAATTCAGTCAAAACTATCACAGATGCATTTATTTGGTAATGAACTATTCAAAGTGGTTATGGAAATTTTAAAAATAATAATAGATAAGAATAGACGATATTCGATTACAGATAGTAAGACAGTTAAGTTCACAAATAGTTCAATTTTTAAAAAACTTGAATGTCAATATTGTCATGCTGGCGCTTAATGTGTTAATATAACAAACTTTTACTCTGGCAAAGTTTCATAACTCCGAGGTCTAAGCAGCAAGCGTGTACTAGATGTGCTGCTGAAACTATCAGCACTGCTATGATGACTAGCATTACTAGCTGGTGTTCCAGGTAAAGAGCTAGTTGGTTTATCCAAAGAGCTTTCAGATTTCTTGGAAACATCTGCATTCTTTGTATCACTTTTATCCAGTCCATGAGATTTATCAGTGTCTGCATCACTGACAACCACTGTGTGCTTCTCTCTGTTAATTTTATGCTTACCAATGATAGAAGAATCACTTTTTAACCTTCCCAACAGAATCGCCACCAGAGGCCAATTCTGCAGTTTGAGGCATATCCAGGCTTGTATCAGTGCCTTGATCGACAAGCATTGTTGTGCTGATTTCTTCAGGGGTAAAATAATCTGAATCATCTCCACCAGGGGATACATCTATGGTATTAAAAATCACATTAAAAACTTAACACTAAGCAAATTTTATTATTTAAATTTAAAAATTTTAATACCATAAAATTTTCAATTTTCCATTTTTATTATTTATAACAATCAAATTTAATTATATAATTCTTGTCCATGAAAAGAATTTTATAAGAATGTAAGCTTATCTACTAATAAATAAACAGCATTTCATGAAATTTTATTCCAACATGCTCTTAACGTTAAAATGCTTATCATTTTAATTTGATGAATAAAAAATTTTTTTTTTTGGGAGAAACAAATATTTTAAACTCAAGTTTTCCACAAATATACTGTAGAAAAAGTTGCATTAATATTTCAAATGCAAAGTTTAACCATGCTAGGTCAAATATTTTATCTATTATGATTTAAAATTATAAAAAAGAATTATACGAACTACAGTATGACAGTACATCACCTTTATTTCTTGTAATTAATCTTTTTGATTCTTTAATAGTATATATGGATGATTTCCTTTTAGAAAAACATAAAATTAATCCTATTAGTCTCATAAATGGGAGAAATTAGAAAATATTAGTTAAATAAATGCAAACTAATTGCTAAAGCAAATAACCATCTTCTAATGATTGTATTCCAAATGTAAAATTATCTAAACAGACATAAATAAGAAAAACTTTAAGCAACCAAGGCATAGAGGAATAAGTGCTAATCAATCCGTTTTTAAAAATTCAAAATAAAATGTTAAATTTCATCTTATGTGTTATACCTAATAATGATTTTAATAAAAATGTATTCTATTGGAAATTTTTAAGGGAAAATAAAAATTTAAACAAAATGTGTATTATCAATTGAATTTGGAATAATTCTAATAAATATAAATACAAATATATAATGGACAAGAGACAAGAAAACAAATATTATAAAAACACTTGTGTTTGTTTCACTGATATGTATTATATTAAAAAAATTTGTTTATTAAAATGTAAAATTTACTAAAAACATTAAATAATTTCATATAAGACAATTCATGATTTTTAATAAGACTAAATAATTTCATATAAGACAATTCATGATTTTTTAATAAGACATTACAGCAAGTACAGAAAAAAAAAAAAAAAACATTCTACTATTTTAATAGCTTGCATCAATTGAGCTTACTTATTGTTTTGAGCAGTATCCCAATTAATTAAATATTTATACAGAACAGTATTTTTTGTACAATCAAAATTTAAAGAATATGAATTTTAGCAGTTTTAGCAATAAAATTTAATAAAAAATTTCATATTTTTAGAAAAATTATAAAATCTAAAATATTAAGTAAAATTAGATAACTACCTCTACTAGATTTTTCACATAAATGTAATGAGTGAGGAGTAGATAAAGATATAGGACTGGTCCTGCTACATGGTCTGCTTGGTTTAGGAGAACACACAGCTCCAGTGCCTTCTTCAGCAGCGACATTACCTTCGAGAAGAGATCGTGTCTCAGCTAGTTCAGCATCTTTTTCCTAGAATAATAGTTTAGAAGATCAACATCAATTTTTTTTTTTTTCCCTACTAAAAATTATTATTTAATACTTAAAATAATAGGAGTTCAATTTGCAAGAAAAGCATTTTAACTTCAGGAATTTGTTAAATTTAAAATCTGCATTTGTATAATACATTAATTAATAATTAATAATAATTAAAATTAATAAGTAATAATTTTAAATTATTTAATTTGTATATTAAAATTTAAATCTCTTGGTCAAAATTGATTCTTTTTTTTTTCTGTTTGATAGAAAACATTAAATTCAATGGATCAGAAAACTTGCTGTCTCACTCAATGCAATAAATAAAAATTGTAAATATATTTTTTAAAAATACCAACACACTTTTACTAATAAATAAAATTTTAGTGCATAAATTCTCTATGAAACAAATTACACAAGGAGGTATTAAATATACATTGCTAAAATGTTTTACATTTCTAGAAATTGAAATTATCACAGTGATTAATGTTGAGAAAAACTATCAATATTTTTTAATGGTGTTCTTTAAACAAAGACACAAATGATTGTCATAAATATAAAATCCTTAATTTTAATAAAAAACAACAATATATAGAGAAACTTAATAAATTAATATATCCACTAGATATTTAAATATTAATTCATTAATAAATATAATTTTTTTTTATAAATCTCTAATAAATAGTACATACAAATAAAAAATTAAAAGATTACATTAAATAAAAGAGCCTAATCCTATTTATTAAATATGCATTGTTAAATCATTCTTGTATAATATATCAAAACAAAAGCTTATCCATAACATTTAAATTAAATTCCAGAATTCAAGTCACCAAATACTATTTTTATTTATCACACTAATGGCCAGAATAAAAACACAATAGCAAAAAATAATTATAGAAATTACAAAAATCAGGAAGAAATAAGTAAAATTTAATTTATTTAATGAAATGCTATAATTCAAAAAAGGATTATATTAAATAATTTTAAAAAATTTATAAATAACTTTGTCGAGAAGAGATGTGTTTCTCAGCAATAAAATTATTTAATTCTGCACATCCAATCTTTAAATTTAAGCGGTTATATTTATAGCGGTTTTTAGTTGCCCCATATAGAATTTCCCATAGCATATATTTCAAAGAAAGTTAGTGTCCTTAACCATTTCTTTAGTTATTCAACTTTATCAAATATTACTTTATTTTCTTATTGTTGAGAGTTGTCTGATGCCTTACTACATTCCTATAAATAATTATGATATTTATTTTTTTCATGTTTTTATAGTATTTATGTTTGGTATTTTAAGATTCTATTTGAGACTTTATTCATTGACTTTATTCAATGGTAAGATAACTTTTCTAAAATAATTTATATTTTTAAAATTACTTACCACTTTACGTTTGCTTCCTACTTCATTAACAATATTCACTGAATTTGCAAGCAGTCTCATTTTCTCCGGTGCGGAAGATGTTCTGAATCCTTTCTTATGTTTCCTACCTTCACCTCTTGTTAAAGAAAGAGATTCTGTTTTGAGGTCCAGTTTATCTGATGAAATCAGGGCAGTTTCAGCAAGTGCAGGAACGATTTCAATACTTGCCTGTAATTTTCCAGGGGCAGAACCATCTTTCTCAGGAGTAGCATTATCACCCAATTTTAATGATGCACTACTTGAATGGTGTCTGTTATTAAAAAGAGTAATTTTAAAAAATTTGAAAGAAAGAAAAAAAAAAATCAAACATCATGCATAGAATAAAATGCTACATTCATGATATTTACACATATATTAATTAATGTATACTTTTCTATCAAATATGTGCAGAAATGCACCATAGCAAAAAAAAGGAAATATCATCCAATGCTGTATTTACTTTTAACAATATTGAATTTTTTTAATTACTATATTTGATTTTATATGCTGATAAATAAATGTTGTTAACTTATTTTATTTCATTGTGCAGACTTATAGATTTATGAAAATATCTTGCAAAACTAGATGCTACAAAAATTAGTTAATTTTTCCAATATAAACAATGCTAAAATACTTATTGTATCATTTTATGAAAGGGTAATAAAAATTTTAAAGACATTGCAATTCATCTGAAACCTCATTTTTTTCCCCATTTTCACTATTTCTGAAAATATTTAAACTGTCACCCAGATATTTTACAAAAAAAACATATTGGTTAAAATCATTTTGAATAGTTGCATAAATATGAATTTGACTGTTATATAAATGTAATATATTATATTATATAAATAGTTGCAATATATGATGATCACCTTTTAGACATAATGTAAATAGTTGAATAAATCAAGTTGAATGCACTATTTCCTACATAGACAAATTATAAGCAAACAACAATTTTATAATAAGGCTCAAGGTTGAAAATAAGGTTGTGAAAATTATTTTTATATTATGCAAGATTTTAATAATACTAAACTTTTTAATTGTATGCATTAATTTAATACATTTAATCAGAGATGACTTATTCAAGTTTTATTACCTCTTTTAAACTGATATGGTCTAAAAATAATGGATTTTCAGTTATGTGTCTATTTAATTTATATGCTGTCTTTCACCAGCTCCTAGCATCAAGATGTAATGATGAAATCTTACAATATATGACTTTATAGTTTAAATATAACTAAAAAGGACTTTACAGTAATTAACAAGAACCATTATATATTTATTTACCTTTGATTCTTAATTAAGGAGTGATATACAATTAAAAAGAGAAAAATTCTTAATATCAATATAACAAAATATAAAAGATACTGTTATGTAGTTAAACATTATAATATGCAGTACTGTACGGTCTCTTTATGTAGTGGTTAGTCTGCATAAAAAATTAACAAAAAAAAAGGCTTTAATAATTTTGGGAAAAATTAAGAGCACATTCTGTAACTTTTTTTAAAATCACATAAAAAAAAAATTGCAGAAATTTTTAAAAAAATATATTACTTAATAAATTACTTCAAAGATCCTACAGAAATTAATATAATAGCTTAAAAATGAATCTGTATTCAAAACTATTTTATTAGAAAGTAATACAGTTTTTATATTTTGTAATGGTTGTCACCATCTGATAATGGTTGAGGCCATTTTCAAATTATTTCCAAATCACTTTCATTATCAAAAAAATTGTCTCTACAATATAACTTTTTGATACAGGTAACGTGAATTTTCCCTAACTTTATTTTTAATCTGTGTAACTTTTTCTGTTATAACAATATAAAACTTTGTGATGATGATTATGCTAATTATACAGCTAACATTGTAATTTAAAGGTTCCTTCAAAATTTAGGTCATTAACAAGAAAATGATTTTCAAATTTACTGTATAATTGATGGCAAAAAATTCTGTTTTGAGCATTACATGTTTTTTGGAGGTTGTCTATATGAGCTTTCTAAAGAAGTCTATGTGTACATGTTGGTCCGAATTATTTTTTTTAATGGCATACAAATAGTACAACTTCAAAATTACATAAAAATGATCCACATATTATTAGCACAGTAAATTTTGATTTTACTTAGTAATTTGCAAGATTTACAGAAATTTTTTTTAATTAAAATTTTGTTTCTTAACTTAAGATTATGGATATTAATTAATAAGAGTAAAGATAAATTTTGAAATTATAGTTAGTAAAAATATTTTAAAAAAATTAGTAAAGGTAAAAAAAAAAACAATGAAAATTCCTTTTATTAATAATATAACAAATTACTTCTAAACATTAAAATAAAAAAAAATTTCATTATATTAGATTTTGATATTTTTCATGCAATCTTACAAAGGATTTAAAATTTAAAATATTCCAGATACAAATATAAATTTAAAAGAGATGAATAATAAAAAATACCTGTCAAGATTACGATGTTTTGGGCGAACATCTGGGCTATTTGAAAATGGAGGATTGGGAGCAGAAACTAGCAAAGAAAAATAAAGTTTAAATAAGTTTAAATAAAATTTTAAAATTATAAACAAAACTTAAGTGAGAAAGAAACTATAAGCAATAAAGTGAAAAATTATATATTTGTAATAAATTTTTGAACTAATATAATTCAGTTATAGATAAAATACTAAATTTCACGTAATTTTAAAAAGTATTTCCATTATCAACCGTATTCTATACATAAATATAAATTTAAATTCATGAAAAAAAATAAATTTTTTACAAGCATTCATAATTTAATTGTTAGCATAAATATCTATCCTGTTACATAAAAATGAGAAATACTGCTAGAATTTAAAAAATAAATAGTAGTAAAAAAGGCCCAATTTTTAAAAAATCCAATTAAATTTAATTTAATAAATTTTAAAAACATTTATTTTCTTCTTCATGTTTAAGTTAGTTATTAGAAAAAAAAAAATCGATGAATTTTTTAATAACAAGTAATCTTTCTGCCAAAAAGCCGATTATTTATAAAAGTTTAATAACTTTATAGGTGTTAATAAGGGGTATCCTTTAATAAATTAAAAATTAAGTATGTTTATCACATTGATGTGAAATTAAATTAATGTAATTATAAAGATTAAGAATCAAATATTTATTTAACAAATTAATACACATTTAAACCAGTAAAAAAGTTTATGCTTTTTTTTTCAAAGTTATAATTTGTGAGTAACTAAAGTGCTAAAAATTTCACTGAAAATATTCAAGTAATACTAGCAGATAAATAATGTTTAAATATATTTAAATTAATGAATAAACTATGAAAGATCTAATTAAGTCATCAATAACTGAACAAAAATTGAGAGAAAATCATTTTGTAAATAATTTGTGAGAAAGCCAAATCAAAATTAATCTTTTAATAACCTCAATAACCATTATAAATATATACTAAAAATAAATTTTCCGATTAATCAATGATTTCTTATAGGAATCAAGAAAATTAAAATTACCGAAAGGAACCAATGGAGCAGAGGGAAGAATAGGACCATTGAGAGCTTCAATTAATGATATTGCTTCATAACCAGGTGGAATATCAAAAGAAGACTGCAAAATAAATATAAATAAAAACTGATTGTGAACTATTTTAATATTCATATATACAAATGTTATTAATATTTTTTTATCAAGAATAAAAATAAATTTATATTGAAATAAAATCAAAGCAATGTTTTTTAGAAAAATAACAAAATCTGATCTTTCATTTTTCTCATCTTGAAATAAAATGAAACTGCCTACTTCCTATTTAAAATAATAAAATAATGAAGCAAACAAGCTTAATGTAAGCAAACTTATTTGAAAATACAAACGAATAATTTATTTTCATTTGCGTTTCTAATTGTCTTTACATTGTCATTGCATGTTACATGAACATTAAAGTTCGTAAAAAATTTTTCTATTTCCTCAAACATTATTTTAAATCAAAATATGTTTATTAGTATGGTTTATATCCTTCTCTAAAATAAACAAATGAATTTGTGACTTTTAATTATTTTATAAATTCTTAACATTCAACAATTTTTTTTTTTCCTTCTGAAATAGTTTTCATAGGATCTATTTCTTTGTATTAAAAGTAGAATAACAATATAAAATTATATATTATTAATTATCTTCCTTAAAACGACTAATGCATAGGTGTGTTGCAAGCATTATAATTATCTAATGCTTGAACAGTATTAAAAACAATTATTTATACACATAAACATTTAACATAAAAAAAAATTGTGCAATGTTTTTAAGTGAGTTTTGACATTAAAAAAATTATATTTACTATTTTATATGCTACAATATTTTTTTAGTATCAAAAAATATAAAATTCTATTATATTTAGATTGAAAATATTTCTTTAATTTTTAAAACAAACATTTCTCTACCTGATTTTCAGGATTGTGACTGATTTGCGGCAAAGCATTATTTATTTTTCGAACAGCTTTTATCTGCAGCAATGCTCTAAATGGTGCACGACATATTGGGCAATTATTTGCTTGATATCTTAAAGAATCTGAACAACTATTGCAGAGACAGAGATGACGGCATGGTAAAATCATTGTGTCTCTAGGATCACTCATACAAATCACACAATCAAATCCTGAATCTTCAACATCTTCATCAGCCAACTCCTGAAAAAAAAAAAAAATTTATATATCGTGAAAACAAATAACAGATCTTAAAGAAACTGAAAACTGATATGTCAACTACGTTTGTTGAAGCCTTACTGATTAATAATTTTTATAATCTGTTGCAAAAAGGTTGTAGCAATGTAATATGCATTATTTTACAAAGTAAAATTTCAAATTGAAATTAAAATCAACTACAAAAAAAGAACTAAATATAAACTTTTGTTTACATGTGTCAACTTATTTGCAAGTAATTGGAAATACGAAAATTTCAGTTTTAACTTTGTAATCAATTGTAAATTAAAGATATTTTTAAATTTTGTTCTTGTTTAAGATTGAAGTGAAAAATAAAAAATAAATATAATTCTAAAAAATAATTCAATGAACAAAGCTAAAAAACAATGAGACTTTTAATAAATCATCAAAAAATTTAAAAACTGAAAAAAAAATCTAATAATTTTACAGATTCAAGTTTAGCAATCAACATTTTCTGAAAGCCCCAATTTAATAATATTTTTTATAGGATCTATTTATTAATTTATTGTAGAATTAATGCAAAAAAAGTACAAGTTATATAGCTGCAAGCTATATTAAATACATCAACAAAAAATACTACGAATTTTGTAAGAAAATTAAACTTACTGGTTGATGCGCATTCTTATTTTCAATGCCATAAATTTCTTGAAGTAAATAACAAAGACCATCCACAAACATTTTTTTGTTTCAAAGGTTTTAAGGAATAAGAATCATCAGGATTTTTTTCAACTATGGCTATGAGCATATGGGATTGCTTGGGCTCTGAAAATGAGAAAATAAACCTTTTTTAAAAATTTGTATACACAAATTCCATAGTCAAAATGATATTATATATAATTGTAACAAAAATAATTTATTACTTTGCTGCAAAAGAAAATTTGTTTTGTGTCCATAGAATTTTATTTTCATATTATATTTAAATATGGACCTTTTTTCACCAATTTTTTTTCTTACCATAATACTAATTGAAAAGTGCTTTAAATATTAAATATTATATTTAGATTAAAATGCTTAACAATAAATTTATAACAAAATGAAACATTATGTCTAATAGATAAAATTAATATTAATTTTTGCATTTCAAGGATGACAAAAATCAGAATCTTCAAGATAACAAAAATTCAGAATTGCATAATACTAAATAAAGGAGCTCTTATAGTAATTTAAAAACGGTTAGATACAAATATAACATGGTGAATTTGCAGTAAAAAACACAATTTTTTTTAATTATAAATTTTAACACAAAATGTCTAATGATTTGAAACATTGTGCATACTTTTATGCTTACATAGAAAATACTTTTTGTGCCAAATAGCTTTAATTAAAATTAAATATATTACTTTAATTTAATTGCTGCAAGTAGTAATGTAAAAAATAAATACAGTAACACATCAGAAAATACTTTTTTTTTAAAATGTATTTCATGTTTTTATACTTCCTTTGTCAAGTATCATTATTGTGTTTATAAACAGATAATTTTTTTAATTTAAAACTATCTAAATAAAAGCAATAAAATATATTTAATATCAGATTTCAACACATTGTTTTAATATTTATCTAATAAATTTATTTAAAATGAACTCCATAGGTTTCATAGTCTTTTAAAAGGTAAATATTAGTTTCACTAAGAAATTAATATATTTTAAATAACTAATAAACAGAATATTTAATAACTTAATTAAGGTAAAATAGGAAACTAATTACTCATTCTAATTAATTTTTTCTGCATTTTTTTTTTTTTTTTTACAATATTTCTATGTAAACTACATAATAATAAACAACTAAAAATTAAGGATATCGAAAAAAAGTGAGTCAAGTATAGTAGATACTACCTGATGTTAAAAAAGAATAACAAAACCTGTAATATATATATATTAGAATAATATGATAAAGTAATAATAGATGTACAATAATATTTAATATTGTAACCGTGTTCCTCCCTACACACTGCAAGAGCAGCCCTTGCGGGGGCCCAGTGAAAAATTCAGTTGGCAGTTAACCTTCTGCCCGAGAGGACTCAAAGCACTGCTAGCGCAAAATAACAGTCTCTCATCCCAAGAACATTTAGAGGAATCCATCCACTTATATTTTAGTGTATACCATTAAATATGCTACATGTGTGTTAATATTGTTTATTGTAATTGTAGTAAATGTGTGCAATAAATGTGTTATTGTACTAGGGACTTGTTTTATCCACACCCAAAGCAAACTACAACATCTACTACAATATTACTTCTTAATTTCTTGACAAAACAAAAATGAAATTTAATATCATAAAATCATTTAATAACACAACAAATATAACATAAAAAAGGCGGAAGGAAGAAAATTATTTTTAAAACTTAAGAATCAAATTCTAAATTGGGAAAATCAATGTTATATACATCAAAGATTTATAATTTTTAATTCTTACCATCTCCTTCTTCTGCAACACATTGGATAAGAATAGGAATTACTTCAGTATCTAACCTATACAGCAGCTGAAAAAAAAATTAAATGAAATAAAAAATTCTTATTAATTAAACATTTTCTATTTCATTAATGAAGCATAATGGAAAATATTTGTATGAAACATTAACCATAAAATTTTAATAAATTATCATATTTCAGTTTTTAACATTTATCAACGGAAATTAATATATACAACAAATCAACATGCAAGTTTTATATGGTAGGACGATTCAAAAGGCAAAATGTTTTGATAATATAATTAGAGAATTTACATTCATTTCAGAGAGAAATTATACTATATAGAATTCTAGCATAGATAGTTTATCATATTTAAGTTACTATCAAAATTAAGAAACCTATATAAATATAATTCTATTAGTGCATAAATGCATAACTTCAATAATGAAACATTATGCCTTAATATTTTCAAATTTAATCAAAGTAGAAAATTTTGTATAGTAAAAATTGAATATTTATGAATCATAATTTTGTTAAAAAAATATATACATATTTATCTCAATTCTTATAGAAAAAGCAAAATCTATTTTATCTAATTAAACTAATTTAATTTGAAATTAAAAAGCCTGAATTTTTTTACATTTGCTACCAATATATCAAAAAGCAAACAAAAAATTTTATGCTAGTAAGCTTTAATTAAATTAAAAATATAAGAATAATTCCACATTCATACCATTTCTTCCGTATATTTGCTTGGATCAAATACATGAGATGTTTGACTGAATTGTTGATTAATTCCTTTTTTGTAATGAAATGTTTCAGAATTTAAAGATGCATCTTGTGGGTGATATCTGAAATAAAATAAATAAATAAGTTCCTTGTACTAATTTTTTAACAAGATATGGAAATTTGTTTTTATAAAATTAGTTTGACATTTTTGTTTTAACTTAATGCAAAATTCCTTTCTATAAATAGACTAAATATGATATATTGTTAACTCTGAAGAATGAATGTTGGGAAAATTTTACAATACATGCCATTTTCAACAAAAAATAAAAGTTAAATCTTTATTTTTCCCTCTACAAGGAAAGGTTGCATAAATGTAGTTTCAATGTTTTTAACAAGATGGGGATCAACAGAAAATACATTTTTTTTTTAGAAACTTGTACCGTAGAGGAAGGTACATCGAGAATATTCGTTAGCAGAAATTTTACAAAATTGTAAAAAAAATTTAGAAGATTTATTAAATATTTTGAAATTTTTAAAATAACCATAAAATTTGGGAACCTGACTATTATGTGTCAATAATTTCATAATATTACAAATAAATTAACAGATGGCTAGTGTGGTGTGGGATTAGAAGGTCTACTGTACATTTTAAAAGGGTAATATTAAAATTAGATGTTTTTATAAACATACAATTCGAACAGAGCATGTTTTAGATGACATAAAATAAATATCACTCAATATATTTCATAATATATAATATCAAAAAAAAGGATTTGTGATTATAATTTTGCATTTACAAATGAAAAGCGTGTTAAGAGTACATTTATGTACACTTTTAAATAAAACAAAAAGTTTAACTCACGTTACACCATTTGGAGTTACTTCTTCATTGCAAAAATAATAAATTGTTATGTTGCATCTTACATTAGTGTCAAAATAGAATTCTATATTATAGCGTGTATTTAGGGGTGCATTCTCTCCAGTTGGTTTCTCAGCATTACCTGTATCTTGAGTTCTATAAAAAGAAAAATTTTTTATATGTATATATTTACAAAATGTTTCGACATTTTTAAGAAAATTTTAAAACTTGGATTGATGTTGCAATTACACTTTTATAAATATTTTACAGTTAAAATAAAAATTTTAATATTTAAATATCAAAATTATGAAATTAATACATTTATTAACTATGTATTTATTAGCATCTCACAAATTTTAAATGGAAATTAATTCAATAATGAATTACAAATTCATAAATAAAATTTTAAAAAATGTTATCTGAGGTTTTAATAAATAAACAATAATTATATATTCATAGAATTAATATTTCATAATGAATTTTTTTTTCATAAACATGAATGCAAATATTTATATTATATTTATTAGGTATTTTTAATCTTAGAACATGATCACAAGTTATATTGATAAAAATCAATTTAAAATAATGCTTAAAATTTTAAAAATTTCTATAATTTGATATAATTAAATTTTTATTTTATTTTCACATGATTGATTTTATTTAATTTTTTTTTTAGTAAGAAATTAATAAAACTGATGCCTAATAATAAAAAGTTTATACATATTTAAATTGCTAACAATATTTTACAACAAAAAAAGTACAATAAATTAATTTCAAACAATAAACAAAATTATCTGAAAAGGAGCTTTTAACAAAATATTTAGTTTTTAAAAAGTCCTTCAGATATTCTGAAATATTTCACTTATAAACAAAATGTTTATACATTTAGTAAAATAATAACTAATTAGATGATTAAAAAAAAAAAAAAAAATTATTTTAAGAATATATATATATATATATATATATATCCATATCATTTAAATTTTATATTTAATATGCATTTTAAATTGGTTATTGAAATAGTAAAAGCTGATAGTTATTATTTTTGATATTAGATATTCAAAAAATATATAAGTGCTTATACTATATATAATATACAAAATATGGTAAGACAGTCATATAAATTTTAGTAATCTATGGAACTTTGTACTTATAAATCCATAAGTATTTGAAATGTTTTATAAACTATTTTTATTCTCATATAAGTGGAAAACATGCTTAAAAATATTAATTATTAAGATGTCTCAAAGGAAAAAAGTTGTTTTTAAAAACCAAGGAAAAAAATTAAATCAATACAAAAAAAAAAAAAAAAAAAAAAAAAAAAAAAAAAAAAGATTAGTTACAATAATTTTAATTAGAATTTATAAAAATGTACATAAGCATTATTTAAAAACAAATGTATTTTATTTCATTTTGTTTGTATTTTAATAAACATGTGATCTATAAAGTAATAGGACTGGCTTTCTAATTCCTTTTGAATGCAGAGTCAAATTATAACTAGGGCATGATAGCCCTCGATATGCCTGACTGAATCTTCAGGGCAAACCTCATCACAATAAGATTCATATAGTTTCACCAGTTGTGATTAAATGTACTTGCATTTCACCTTGCTTCCATTACAATGCTCAAAGCATGCAAATTTGAAATATATTGTGAAAATGAACACTAATTGAGTGTTTATAGATGTTTATGAAGAACATTATGTCTTATACCTAACTTTTGAGTTGCATAAAACATTCACTAAAGGTTGAAAAGAAGTAAAACCTCTGGGTGGATGGCAACTTCAAATACCTATGAAACTATGAAAAAAATCGACCATATTGTTCAAGCAGACTATTCACTGAGTGCCTGGACAATATCCAAAACTACTACATTGATAAAAAGGCTGTGAGGAAAATTTCGTGGGAGAATAATGAAATGATAAAAGTTTGAGCCAAAGTGCTTCTTAAGCTTCCTGTACCAGAACAAACAGTTTCTTCATACATAATGCTCTCAGATGAAGTTTCTGGTTGAAAAAACAGGTTGCAACACAGGTATACTCTCCCTACTCCCCTGATATACTACTCTGTGACATTTTCCTTTTCCCAGAAATATCCATGGTAAAAAAAGTCATTTTTGAGTCATTAGGGGTTAAGAAGAAATGCCACAGTTATTAAATAAATAATGAATAATAAAATGTCAATATAAAAAAAATAAATAATATTAAAATATATAATAAATGTAAATGAATAATAGTGAATATTAAATGTCATAGTTATTAAAATAGTTATGAAAAATGAACTGTTGTGAACTTTACATACTTTTGACCAGTGCAAAAATAAGAAAGCGTCAATACGCAAAACAAGAAGGATAATACATTGAAGAAGATAAACTATTGATTTCCCAAAATTTTTAAATAAATATCCTTTTTTGAGCCAGACTGGTTACTTTATGGGCAAAACATTTTCATTTAATTCATATTGTAAATAAAAGATAATAAAAAAAATATTTTTTTAATATAAAATAAGTATTTTTGCATGCACACATATCATATATATATATATATATAAATTAAATCGAATGATAATACTATAAATAATAAATTTAGAATATACTCATATTAATTTCTTTATTACATTTTACAATTACTTAATAAAAAATTAATATTAATTAAAAAAAATTTACTTTATGAATCTCAGAGTTTCTTTTCTTATATTCATCAGACTGTGTAATGTGCGAGTTGGTTCATTAGCTTGTGGAGCAGCATAAGGAAACTAAAAAAAAAGAAAATATACATACTATAATAATAATTTAACATCTTATTTATATGTAATAAAAAAAAATTAAACACATTTTTAAAAATGCTCATAGCATTAAATTTTGAATGGCATTGTTTTGAATAAGTTAATCACATTTTTCAAAAAACTTATCTAATTACATAGTAAATTTTTCAATAAACCCGACATGTATTATACGTATGAAAAAAAAAAAAAAAAAAAAATTGATAGGAAAAATGTTTTAATTTAACCTTTTTATTATTCTCAAACAGTAACTACATAATGTTCCTTGAAATCTTAAAAATAGAATGGATTTCTTTTTATAGACTTTCCTTAGCTCACATAAAAGTAGCTGAATACCATAAAGATGCATAAATTTATAGTGTTCAGCCGCTTAAATTTTTGCAAGTCTATAAAAAGAGAGATAATAATCCTTAAAACAGGTTATTGTAGATACATAATTTTTTAATTTGAATATTTTAAAAGATAAAATATGGTTAATTAAAACTTACTGAGCTGGCTTTCCACCTAAAAGTTCAAACCATGTTTTCTCCAAAGAGATAATTTTTCTGGATCAGTAGTCTGGAACTTTTCGCCTCCCATGATGAAATGACTGGCAAAGTATTTACCTAAATTATTTGAAAAAAATTTTTTTATTTAACTATATGGATAAATTTTAATTTAATTTTCTTATTATTAAGGTACCTGTAATTCAAATACTGTCACAGGCTTCTTCATGGTGAGCAGACAATAAAGACTTCCAACTATTCATCACCATATACAAGAGATTGATTGAAAAGCCATAATAATAAAATATTATTTAAACATCTATATGTTGAAAAAGTAAACTTAATAATTTTTTTTTTTTTCTTTGCAAAAGTTCTTGCAAGATTAGCTTAATGCCCATATTATAAATTAGTTTTAAGTCAATCATTATGTTAATTAATTTATTTTACATAAAATTTTTAACAATATTACTCATCTCAATTCTTGAGTGAAAATATTACCAATAAAAACCTTCTTTTGATTATCTTCGTTTAAAGCTAAAAACCTTAAATATTTTATAATATTAGTACAATTTTATTGTTTTAATTTTACCGAAACCTTTATTATGTATAAATGTTACACATAATATACATAATAAAGTTGGAATAAATATAAAACACTACATCAAAATTCTATTTTTAAGCAGTAATTTTATATATGTTTTTCTTTTATTGAAAATCACAAACAAATGTAACTAAAATTATTTTTTTGTACAATATCATACATTAAGTAATTATCATTAAAATATAATCATTATTATATTATTTAATATAATACTATTTTTGCAAAAAAAAAAAAGGCCTCTTAGGAACATTATTTACAAAACTCTATTTAATAGTGTTATCTGATGGTGATTTTACTTGACCCCATTAATAAGTTTTAATATATTTCATCATAACGTTAAAGACCATTCCTTAAAAGAAAAATCAAATAAATACTGCTTAGATCACATAAACATATGTACTGTTTCATAGTATATTTTAGATTGCTTACCAATTACATAATAAATATTTAATATATTAGAATGTGGCAGATAATGAGTAAGAAAATTTTATACATATACATAGTAATTTTTAAAAGAATAAATGGTCTAAAACAATAATTAAGGAATAAATACAATAATGTAAGGAATAAATTATTCAATAACATTTTATCTAAGCTTGTTTGTCACATTAAATTCATATGAGAACATTCATATATTTTGTTGGAAAGGTTATCATTTACCTAATAACACTTTATTCAAAATGTTATCATGAATCAAATATTTTGTTCGAGTGAACAAAAAAAAACTGAATGACAATCATATAAAATATTGGCCTTATTATATTTATATATGAAGCATATGTTACACAGCTTTAAAAGTTTTAATTAATTACGATTAACAAATATGAGCAATAAACTCACCATTACGAGGAGGATACCGATACGCATTATTTGAAGTGGATTCAGGTTCTTCAATCCCGGCATTTTGACGGCTAAAAAATGAACCCATATTTTAACTGGTTTACTGATGTATGTGAAATCTAAACAAATAATTTTCTTCTAACACATTTCATTTGCACATGTCTGTTGACAAAATTGTTGAATAAGATTATTTATTTATTATTGAAGAATGCTGATCTTTTACTAATTCTATAAAGAGATATTAAATATCTAAAATTGAATTCAACTATAAGCACTTCGCCAAATATCGAGAATACCGCAATTGACGTAGTTCACCCTCTCCTTATCTTTCATGAACTCGTCCCAAAGCAAAACAAACAAATATTGAAAGGTTTATGCTACGTCATCTAACGTAAACAAACATTTCAAGAGACTAAAGGATAACTGGTGGCCACATTGAGAATGCAAATAAAGAGTTTCGTTTTCATAACGTCTCCTTCAGAGATAAATGTTAAAATTCTCAAGAGCATATCATAAAATCAAGTTAATTGTTTTCAGCATAACATAAAAAATAAGAAAGAATTGATCACAATGCAATTTAGAAAGAAAAATTCAGTGATCCAAATTTTACGTTATCCTTCCAAGTAATTTCTGTATATTTCTATGTATTCTAACTTACGGATCTTTCTGTTATTATATTCTAATTATTCTCGTGACCATTAAATACATTTCAGATAAATTCTTCCAGTTGTAAAAGGTTAAATGCTTTGTGTAGTCCCTCAGGATGAAGGGCAGAGAGCTACCATACCATGTAACCCCCATGGGACTGAAAGATAGATTGGGAGTTAAACTGTGAGCTGCGGGGAGGGTAGCGGAGTTTATATTAATTTAAAATGGTTTTTGCCATTATCATTACATAAGCTTATAATCATGAATGTAAGTGTTTGTATTCAGCCGTGTGCAATGAATTAGAAAAAAAGTTTCGTTTTATTGTGCTTTATTGAATTAATTATTAGTTTGAGAACCAATAATGTAAATTATAATAAGATCTATTTGATTTTTCTGTCCATCAGTTCTGTTTTAAAATTGTTGCAAGAAATTAATGAGGTTACTTTTTTATTTGAATTTATATACTTTTATTCGTTTTTATGTACTTATAGCTTTTTTCGATGAGTTTTAACATTGAATTACTAATTAGGATATTTTTTAATTTTTACATTTTCATTTAACGCAAAAGAAAAATAGAACGATATATAATCTTGAAAATAAGAACTTGTAAAATTAATTAAAACGAATTGAATAATGAACTACTCAACTCCGCTGGGCATCTTAGTACACGAACACAAATTTGTTATCAATCGGTTGCTATACTGTGCACTTTATTTGTATTTATATTGTCTTGCAACTAAAAAAAATGGGAACAAATGCGTTTGAAGTTTTAGCTACCTTCTACAAAGATTATAAAACTTGTACCCCTCAACGAATGAAAATTATTGATGCGTATCTTTTATACATTCTGTTAACCGGCATCAGTCAGTTTTTATATTGTTGTTTAGTAGGAACATATCCATTTAATTCTTTTCTATCTGGTTTCATATCTAGTGTTGCATCATTTGTATTAGGTGGTAAGTTTTTTTATTTGTAACATAATTTCTAAAATTTTAGTAGATAATGTATGTATTGCCCTATATTATTTTTTTGTTTCTATTTCTGTTTTCTTGAAATTCAAAAGTTAGAAAATTAATGTCACGAACTTCATGAATAAAGTTATCAGAAAAAGAATTTAAACTTCTTAACGAATTACGTAAGAATTAGTAATATCTTATTTTCATAGCACTGAATAAGGAAGCTTCTTTTTTTTTTAAAATTTAAAATGAGTATGTATTGTATTCTAGAGCACCTAAATATTCTTAGAATTATCTATTTTAGCGATATTTTTCTTGGTTAACATAATGAATATTATTAAAATCTAGTATATATGTCATTAATGCCTTGAGTGTTTGTTTTGTTTTTCTAGTTTTAATAATGTCCATGACTTTCAATAAAATTAGTTTTCAAGTTCAATGTTGCTTTGAATCTAATAAAAAAAAAACTGAATGCAAAATTTTGATTGAAAATTAAAAATCTAAGTAAAAATATGTATCGTTAATCTTTTTTTTCAGATTTTGTGAAGTTTTGCAAAGTGACTGTGACTCATTAAATAATATTTTATAATGCTTTGTATGTTAGACAATTAAATGCCTTGGTTATCACAGAATGCATGCTCAATGATTTCCGATATTGAATGCTGCATGTTATGATTGCATTATATTCTTAAAATATATCGTATTTATCTAATCATTTCTAAACTAGCATGTATTACCAATAGTTGTAAAGTTAGCATCTTGTTATTTCTTATCTCACGTTGTCGACAGCAACATCTAAACCAAGTCCATGAACCTGTGTAATCGGATGGAAAAGGGGGCAGCTTTTGTTGTGATAGAGCACCAGAAGGTACTGCCCTCCTTCTTCAGCGACAAAGCACTTGGCTCCTTTTCGCTAAAAAGAAGGGAAGTGACTTCCAGGAGGGAAACTACCTCTCATTTGTGTGTCATATTGAGAAAATTCGGGAAAACTCCCACCAGTTAGTCCAACTAACAGGCAAGATGCTGAACATCATAAACAACATAGTTTCCTCATTTTTTGAAACAGTGTATACAACAAAGTCGCCAGTGGATTTAACCTCGGCCATAATGTTCATCAGCTGCGCATGTTGCCACTAGTCGAGCATCCTAAATAATTTGATACAAAATTATTTGGATAATGTATGAAAAGTGTCAAAAGAAATTGGTATACTTTAATTTTATTCAAAGTGTTTTTATAAAATTTTTCAATTAACATTAAAGCTGTTTTTAATTTGTATTTTAAATATATTGATTATTTTTATTATTTACATATTTTAAAAACTATCATAAATGTGTAGTTTCATTTTTAGTACTTTTTACTAAATACTTATCTAATAATTAGTCATATTTAAGAAATTAAAAGTTTTGATGTAATATGCAATCCTGAATTTTCAGAATAGCGAAGCATGATTTGAGTTTTTTAAAACCAGGAATAATTTCATAAAAAATATAAATGTTTTTAAAATAATATTAATATTGTATCTATATCCCAAATGATATTGTAATTGAGTTGTGATTATTTCATAATAAGAGGTTGCAGATATGAATCTTGTTGATCAGCTAAAGTTTCTTAATCAATTTATATGAGTCGTCATGTTTGAAACACAGTGCCAAGCATTCTATGCATTTTAGTTTATTGATTAGCCCTCTTATTTCTTCTGGAAACTGGTCCTGGTTCAATAGGTTGTAAATCTGATTCAGAAACTTAAAACATCAAGCTGAATGCCTTTTCCTCCCTGATTTCTAATAAACAAAATATGTCTCTTGTGTTTCATTTAAATTATGCCAAATGGATTTCTCTGCCCTTCTTAAAACTTTCACTTGCCCATCTGAACATGTTATTAAATCACTACATTTTGATTATTTAAAGTATGAAATAAAAGGTGTTGTGCATACAATGCTTGTATTTCACTGAAACTCTAAACTTACACTGAGAAATGTAAATTTTTTTCCTTTCACTATAATGCTTAAATAAAAGTATCAAAAAGCTTTACAATTATTATAGTACTATTTCATTTTAAAATTATTAAGTTAAAGATTACCGTGCTGTGGAGTTTCAATGCCATGTCATTATAACAATATTTTAATCAGCTGTAAGATTTTGACGTACTATATACCAATTAAGTTCTATTTCTACAATCATGACATAAGGCTAATAAGCATTTTTCATGGTACAATTAATAAAAATTGTTATATATTTAAGATATAGTGTAAACAGGATAGAATTTATGCATTTAAAAATTATAACGTAAACTAATAATGTATATAATTTTATTCTCATGTTTTTCATTCATTAACTCTCAATTAGTGTGCGATTCCTATGGCATTTGTAAAAAGTACAACTTCTATCAACTATAATAATTTTCTTTTTTGTATTTATAGTATTGTTTATTTCTCTTTCTTACAATGTTCAGCCAAATATTTTTGACAAAAAGTATTTTTGTGTGAGGGTTTTATATAATTGATTTTTACGAAACTTCCAGAAAATTCTTTGCAAATTTTGTTTATAGCTGTCTATGATCTACACCACTAAATTATATGTAGAAATCATTTTACTTGAATCATAGGGAGGAACTAGCTTTAACTTAATTGTTCATTGAAGTACAGATTTAAAAGAAATTAAGAAAACTTATAAGTTTAAATTTTTCTCTAAATTCATTATAATTTTATGTGATGTGTAACTAAAAATTCCAAATAATTCTAATTGGCCTTTCGTTAATTAAAGGAAAAAACTGTTTTTATGGCAAATTAATAAAATTTAAATGTTAAAACTAGGCTGGTATTTTTATTTTCTTCACTTATATATGTATGATTTATAATTTTTACTTAGTTCTGTTTTTGTATGAGGAATATTTAGGTGGATATTAAGATTATTTTATGTAAATTATGTTGCCCAAAAATATATGGATATTGTTTCGAGGTGGTGGGTTCTTTATGTTCTTGACCACTTTCAATTTTAGAAATTTTCATATGTGTTTTGTTTTTTTATATTAAATTATAAATTTTTTGTCGTAGGCTAAATATCTTCATTCAAAATGTGTTCCTTTTATACAGATTTCTTTTCAAAATTATTGTTCCTTGACAAAAAAAAATTTTTTTATCTACCCATAATTTTATAAGCTGTACATCAGCCTTCTTTATTTTATTTTTTTTATTAATTGACAAATTTCATTAATGCATTTGATTATTTTAATTTAGAGAAGCAACATAGTGGTAACAGTAATTATTGCTAGTTTTATACAATTTAATCATACAAAAACTAAGTTTCAGAAAGGTTATAAATGGTCTGTACATTTCTTTTTTCATCTCTTTAATATTAATTTTTATTATTCCTTTCATTTATTTATATGTATATATTTTTGTATTTTAGTGTGTTTGAGACTGCAGGTGAATCCCAAGAATACTGGTATATTTGTTGGACTCACTCCAGAGAGAGCCTTTGCTGATTTCATGTTTGCGCATGTTGTGCTTCATTTAGTTGTAATGAATTTCATTGGATAAGAAACTTACTGAAATGATTGTAAGGTAAGTGCTTGTTATTCATAATTTTATTTATTTAAAATTCACTTTGTAGTATAATATTTATGCTTCAAAGTGAATACATAGTACATTACACATAATGCATAGAATACATTGCTAATGTAAACAGTACAAAATTCTGCTATTATTCATATAAAATGATTAAGTTGAATTCAGTTCAACTAAGGTCTTGCCTGTATATTGTAAGCTACCCCAAAATATAAATACATAACAATTTATTTCATAATAAAATATTACATCTATTTATGCTGCTTTAGTGATTTCAATAGTATTTTGAACAACTCTATGAATGAGATTCTTTATTTGTCTACATAAGTTATTAGAGAAATTAGATATTGCATCGTTTGTTTCATAAATATCAATTGTAGTTTTGTGAATTGTAATATAAATTATAATGGACAGCATTATATTGGCATTAATAACTTTTTTTCTTTCTTTTTTTTCCTATTCTTTTAGGTTAGCAGTAGAAATGCAGTATACTACTTTCTCTTTCTTCACTCTTTATAATTTATCATGAAAATAAATGTTTTATTTAGAATTTAATTACATATCAAAGTTAACCAGTAAGGAAATTAATAATAAAACAAGATGTTATTGATTTCAAACTTATTATGCATTATTTATATTATATACAATGACTGTTTTTATATTTCGTCATTTATTCATCATGGTTTTACAATTATCCACATTTTGTTTCTCATCACATAAGGAAATTCAATAATGTAGATGTAAAAAATTTTTGCGTTTTGGTTTATTATCTTAATATGTTAAAAATGTCACTCTAATTTATATCGTAAAATCTACAATTGGTTGACAGGCTATTCAGTGTTTAATCATAGTAGAGTAATATACAAATAAAAAAAAGTTTTCAAGTTAAAATTATCTCATTGTTTTATTACAAACTTCCTTATTGCTATATAATTATAATAATTTATAAATTCTTATAAAAATTTATTTTCATGGCAAAAAGTTAAATTTTCTATTAAATAATTTGATAATTTTTTTTTTTTTTTTTTTTTTTTTTGTAAAACTTAATATTGATAAATTTAAAAGGATACAAATGAAAAAAATATTTTTTAATAATTGATAAAAACAGATGTCTAATTAATAAATTAGAATGAGGGATTATTATGAAAAAAGGAGATTTTGTCCACATTTAATTAATTTTTTTCATTGTTTTAGTCATCATGTGCTTACTTAAAATTTTAAAGATTTTCAATATTAATAAAATATACTCTATTAATGAAGAAAAAAATCTTTTATATTGAAAATTATATTTCAAAGTAGTAAAATTCTACTATAGGCAATTGCCATTGTATTACAATTTTTATTCTCTATGTAATAAATTTGTATAGTTAAATAGATTAAAAGTACGTTCTGTTTTTTATTTATTCGATTATTTAAATACATAAAATATTTCATTTCAGGTAAAAGGTCCAAGGTATCAAAAAAAATCTACTTCATAGAAGCCACATAAGATCTACTTTAAATAAAAGCTGTAAATGTTAAAAGATTTCTAATAAAACAAACAAAAATATTTTGTTTCAGTACTGTACTGTTATTATTTATTTTTTACTCGTTTATTTGAAAAGCTATGCATTTTCAATTTTATGTACAGTAGATTAATTGACGAGCAAATAAATCAAAGTATCTACTTTATATAAAAGCTACATAAGATCTTCAAATAAAAGCAGTAAATGTTAAAAGATTTTTAATAAAACAAATATTTTGTTTCAATACTGTATTTTTTATTTATTTAAGAACTATGCTTTTCAATATTAAGTTCAATTTATTAATTGATGAACAAAAAACTGTTTAGCATAGATGAACAATTGCTTTAGCATGGCAATTCTTAAATAACGACTCAACGTTGAAATTGGAATGCTTAGAAAAAAAATGAAAATGATAGAATTTTACAAATCACATATTGATCGACAGGTGAGGAATGTGCAAATGGCTTCAGTGGCATAAACTGACCAAAAGTTTATTTTCAGAAAAATCTGTACGATTTTCATGTGTGCTTGCATGTGAGCTATCTTTTCTTCTCACAAACTCGGAAGATCAAAATAGCAGACGTATTGAATTATCACTCTGGTAGATCTTAAAATGGGTTTATTTGGAATATCAGCATTATCCAATACTGTACATCACAGCAAACCTTCTTGGGAGATTGGCTCGTAGCGATTTGTTCAGTATTTGCTAAATAACACATTTCAAATCTAGGAAGAATTTAGCAATGTCTGTTACTCTTTCTCCATTATGTAGATCTAAAATTTTAATTTTGCTTTCTAAAAATATAGTTTTTCTTTTCATTTTTTTTTTTAAATTTCTTTTGTCACAGCAAAATAATTTTAATAAAATTATAAAAGCTACAAAAACTATAATTGTATTTCACTAACCAGTAAATATTTTTTTAAATTTGAAATAGAAATACAAAATGATGTACACCTTTCCTGCTGCTTAAAACTACTGCACTGAATTACATGAACAGAATGTTTGATTGTACATGCAAAATGGGGAATTACCATTTTTTAAATTTGAATAAATGGAATTAAAAAAATTACTGCAGATTTAATTTTGAAATTCCATATTTTAAAAATCGTGTAAAAAAAAGTACCATGTAAATCGTAAGATAGTTGATGCATCAAAAATTGTTTGTATATTTTTGAAACAATTCGGCGCTAGCGGAAGAAGGTGGGGGGGGGACATTTTTACACTATCCCTATGCAACTGCATCATGTACTTAATGTCATAAATTCAGAAGATCAATACCTGCTAAAGTTTTCAGGATGTAAACAGCGCTCGTGGGCCCATCCCTTATTCAGTTCCTCAACTACACTTGTAAACGTCCTTATCTAAATCCCTTCTCTTTAAATAAGTAATTATTTTTCCCATTGGCTCTTTTGAATTGCTCCAACACATGCAGCAACAATCTTTTGATTTTAATTTAGGATATGAGATTCAGACTTCTAATTGTACCTGTTTAATTTAAATTAAATTCTCTTATTTTAGCTTCATTTTGTTAATTTCTTTTTCCAAATTTTTAAAGTTTATATCTTTTTAATTCATACTAAAATCACAAATATAATTTTATTATTGTTTATGTGGAGGGTCAGAGTTGCCATTGCCCTCATTATAAAGGAATACTACTGTGTCCAAAAGTAAGATCAGTTTTCAATTTAAATTTCTCGGGCATATGATATTTCAATTTTTTTCTTTTTTAGGTTGTTAGCATGGTCCCGGACATCTGTGTGTAATTTTATGTCGAAATATTCATTAGTGCTTGAGTTACGCTTGGTTTTGTGAGATGCTAAAACTGATTCCGGCGATTTTTGAAATGTCTCTTCAATCGATTCAAAATGGTGCCCTTGGAGTGGTCTTTTGAGTTTAGGGAATATCCAGAAATGGCACGATGCTAAATCAAGTGAATACGGTGGTTGTGGAACAATATGGGTTTCATTTTTCGCGAATAATTCAAGAAGAATCAACGCACTGTGAGCTAGCGCATTTAGTGTTTTCTGTACCAATCAATATTTGACGTGTTTGAGGCACAAAACATCTTTTAAAATTGAATTTTGAAATTCCAACATCATCAGTGAGGTCTCTAATTGTAATTCAAAGATTTACAACCATCAAATCTTTAATTGTTTGGACGCGAGCTTCGTCGGTTGAGGTTGGTGGTCGACCAGAGGGCTCTTCGCCTTTCAACGCCTTCTCTGAACTGTTTTTACCACTTCTAAACATTTATTTCCGATAGAGGAATGCTCACCGAATGCCTTCTGCAAACACAATTTAACACAAGTTCTTGCTCAATTAATTCAGACATTTCAAAAATCGCTGGAATCAGTTTTTAGCACCTCACAAAACCAAGCGTAACTCAAACACTAATAAATATTTTGGACATAAAATTTCACACAGATATCAAGTACAGTGCCAACAACCTAAAAATTTAAATACTATATGCCCAGGAAATTTAAATTGAAAACTGGTCTTACCTTTTGGACACAGTAGTAAGTCTTTAGATTTTAATTGTGCTTCGTAGTTTGTTGTTCTATCAACATTGGAGGAATACACTGAAAAAAATTTTTTTATGCAATATAAAGAATGAATCTGATCCTCATTCAATCTGAAAAACAAAAATATAGATATAAACTAATCCATGTCATTTTTCACATAGCTTAAATTCAAAGCTATGTTCACTAAAAAGTCTGCAGTATTCAGTGGTGTATTTTCAATGGTCATCAGTGAAAAAAAAAAATACACATAAAATAATTTTCAAGAAATGCAGTCAATTAGTTTTGTAGTGAAGTTTATATTAGGTTAGTAAAATTTCCATCGCTGAAAAAAATCCCTAATAAACTTGATGCATATATTTCAAGATAAAAAAATTCACAATTAAATTAAGCTTAAGATTAAAAACCATTCAATTATTTATAATCTGTTTTCTAAATGTGGGAAGAGTTTGCATCATTTAATATAGATGAATGACAAAAACAGCAAATTACTTGGAAGAAGATTCTCCAATAATTATTCATTTATATATATTAAATATAAAATTGTCAAATAATTCAACAATTTTTATGTTTTCAATATAAATTCATTGATATGTAAAGATTATATGACTGTTTAACATGTATAATTATTAAAGCAGGAAAGTGAGAAATATTTCCATTCCAGAAACAATTAAAAGGGAATTTGTACTCATTTTATTATATGGATCAACATTTAAATACAATATTATAAGTCATTAAATACAATATTAGCAACAAGTAAAATAATTTTTTGTTACATAAATATTTAATATTTTTATACTCTATATATTTAATATTAAGATCCTTCGATGAAATTTACAAGCAGATTCAATCCAAACTTGGAAAGAAACTAATTAATAATGTATAATCAAACCACAAATACGAATTCTGTTCTGTAAATTATAAATGCTTCAGGATTGGAAGAAAAAAAAAAGAAAGTGAACACTAATAAAATGGCTTTAATATTTAGAAGGAAAAAAAAAAAAAAAACTTAATTTGATTCAAATGAAATAGTTAAAATAAGTAACTAGACTGGAGAATTTTTGTTTCCAATTACATTTTACCCTTTATAACAGTGAAAATCAAAATAAAAGTGAGACGAAGTATTCTGAATGATGTGTTGATTTTCCTAACTTTCTTTTTCTCCACAGTTCACCCCTATACATAAGGATATAAATCCCCCTATTAGTTAAAAAGTAATTGGGGAACAGTGATAAACCTCATGTATGCAACCAATAATCCATTGAGTGTTTAGAGGGAGGATAGTAACTTCCAGAAAGACCTTTAGGAAGCAACTGCCTTATATTTGTTTGTTGGTTGTATGGAAGAAAACCCAAAAGGCTCCCACCAGGTAGCTTGACTATTGATGTGAGAAACTTTTACATACAATTCCCAATGAATCTCATTTCTGAAAGCAGCGAAAACAACAATGCTACGGGCAAATTCAAACATCAACCCTCCTGCACACTAGTCCCCATTGGGCCACTAGTCATGCTATTTGACAAAGTCTTATATTAAATACAGATATGAAACACAAGATATGTATTCGAAGAGAAAACTCCCATATCTATGCTGATGTGAATGATAAATCGATAGTCCAGAAGTTCATCCTGCTGGGTTTAAAAAGTAGGGTGTAAATCTTTTCCCTCTTGCCCAGATACCGCTAACATAGGTGCTCATCTAAGTTTCAGTAGCACCTTTGATGCCCATTCTCCATTGTGGCATTCTATAGCAGCACACATTTATAAATATGTACACCCCAACTTTCTTTTCAAATTTTGCTTCATGCAAAAATGCCATCATAGTAATCTTAATTTAGCCACCTCCATTTATAAATAATTTAACATTATCACCCTCATATCCGCTCTGTGGTAGTGATTGAAAAAGTTCTCCAAAGAATTTTTTTTTTGGAAGGGATGTATAGTCTCCCTACAAAAGTATGGATAAAATCAAATTGCTAAAAAAGCTGCCTGTTTTCCCAAAAACAAAATAAGAATAAAATAATTTTCTTCAAAATAAAATAAGAAACTATAAGTGATGGAAAATTCTTTTTGTAAAAGGATGCAAAATGTGAAGTGCATTTTCATTGACATGGATAAAAAAGGCAATCTCATGGCTTTAGCAATTATTGCTTCTGTTAGACAAACAATTATTATGTATAAAAAAAAAAAATTTAATTGGTTGAGTAGATATACAGATTACCTATAAAATATAGAATTTAATGTATGAACAAAACACATAATAGCAATCTTAAGGAAAGAAAAAGTATTTTCAGGCAATAAATTACATTCATCAGTTATTGTTTAAAATTGGAAGAAAAAAATAGATTACATTAAAAATTATAGAATTCTAAACGATTTTACAAAAAAAGCATATGAAAGAAATTTAAAAAAATAATCAAAACAGCTTATGAAAGAAATTTTAAGAAAAAAAAACAATAAATCAATAAGAAAAGTTGAAAATGATCTAGGTTATCACTGACCCACTCTCCCCAAAACAATTAGCTACCTTGCTACTTTTTGTACTGGTTTTAAGATATGGGCACTTGTTCCACAGTGGTTTTTTGCATTCAATAAAATCAAAAATTCACTTGCCAGTTTAAAATGAAATTAATCCTTAACAAATTTTTAAATGTTTTGAAAAATTAAAGAAAAATAATTTTTTATTTTCAATGTTAAGCTTTACAAAAGAAATATATAAATAATATAGTAAAAATTTTTGGAATTTTAAAAATGACACACTTTTAGTTCAGCAGTGACGAATTAGACTAGTTACGTAAACAATATTGTCGAAATAGTAATTTTTTCATTTGATCCTAACATTTGACGACAGATAGCACACCTGGAATGCCCCAACTACGCTATAGAAGATAAGTACTGAAACAGTAAATGAAAAAAAAAAAAAAAGAATTATTCTGAAAATTTAGCTAAAATTAATAACATCTTTTTCAGGATTAGGGCTTGTAAATACTTATGGCAAAAAAAAAAGCTACAAGTCTAGACACCTTAAAATAAACAGAAAAAAACATTTTATATTTATTCTTTAAGATTTTTATAAGGAACAAGAATGCAAAATTTTGTCTTGAGGGATGAATTCTTTTCAATTAAAATTAATTTATATATTGAATTCTATAAATGTAAATACTTAATAAAATTACTCTGTTTAATTGAAATTGTACTTACTATACATTAAGAAAAAAAAAGTAAGTTGTATTCTGTTTTCAGGCAGAGAGATTATTATTCACCAAAGAATAAATTTATAAAAATTTACACCTGAAGAAAATTGGAGAGGATCTAATCAGTAGTCAATGTTCAAAGCTTATAAAAATAAAAATTTTATATTGTTTAATCTTTTAAATATTTTTCTTTGGATTTCGATACGAAAAGTACATGAAACAAATTTAAAAAAAAAAAGTTTTAAAACATTATACATGATATAATGAAACAACAATATCATTTTATAAAAGCCAAGAGATTTTTGACATTATAAAATTAGGAAAGCTAAGTATTTCTGAAACATAACATGTTTACTGCTTCTTGATATTTTGTCAGAAGTTACAGCGTATAAATTATTGGTTAAAATGGATTCAAATACAAAATTGAATTTAGCTAATATAATCAAGAAAATGATAAAATTTGACACTAATAAAAACAATTATAAAGAAAACAATTTTTGATATATAAGAAGGAATTGTAATGTTTAAGATCAAGACTTTTGCTTGTGTAACTAAAATAGTGTTGGATTATCATCATTAACTTGATCAATTTCTTCTAAAGTTTCAATTTTAGTCATTAGCATAATAAATACATGATTCATAATTGGTTAATTTATCTTTGCTTTTATTTCAATTAAAATATCACATTAAAAAACAGTTTTTTGGAAAAATAAGAATTGACTTAGATAAGAAAAATCAAAGCAAGAACAGCTGTTTAAGGCACTAAGTTATATCAAATGCAAAGATTATGTTAAGACGTTATTCCCTTTAAAAAACAAAACATGTGACAGTAATGAATATTTCAAAGTTGCAGTCAGATATTATGATAATGTATTTCAATTAAAATATATTTCAAATAATAATATTATAATTCAATTATAATATATTTCAATTAAAATATCCCATTAAAAAACAAAATGTTTTTAGAAAAATAAGGACTGACTTAGATAAGAAAAATCAAAGCAAGAACAGTTGTTTAAGGCATAAGTTACATCAAATGCAAAGAAAGGAATGCTATTCCTTTAAAAGACAAAACATGTGACAGTAACGAATGTTTCAAAGTTGCAGTCAGATATTATGATAATGAATAAAAAAATTAAAACTGCATTGAGCAATAAAAAAAAAAAAAATAAAAAAAATTTCAAAGCTTAAAATGCAATCTGGCCTTAAACATAATTAAACCTAGATAAATAAAAATTCAATAAGTTAATTATACAATATTTAATTAGATTATTAGCAATTAAGATACACTAAATGTGAAAAATTTACAAATATGGGTTAACATATTTGAAAGATTATCAGCAATTTGGTGACAATGAAAAGTTGTCATATTACTTTGTTGTTCTAAACTGCAATTTGCCTGAAAACTACATGTTTCATAGACCATCATACCAAGTAAGATATAAATTTAACTGATATGAGATGACATCTTCTTAATATTTCCAAAAGCGTTTATAATAAAATAAAAGAGATGCTTCACAATTAAGAACTTCCCTCAGTGAGGCATCTTTAATAATTTCATCCTCACAAGCCAACCACCTGCTGTCACGATGTCTAACATATGACCAATAATGACCCCCAGTTTTGTCACCCTGATGTTGCACAACACCAAACAAAACATACTGGTAAGAATCAGGATCTTTTTGAGCTTGTCTGATGCTTGGATGCACATATGGAGACAAGTCAATAACTTCTGGGAAATAAAGATGAGAATGATCTTTTTCTAGCGTTGCTTTCTTCTTTGACCAATATGCACGGGGGTAAGTTAAAGCAAACAGTACTTGGAAGTTCATAAATTTTCTCGAATAAAGAAATTGTTCCCTTCTTTTTACACTTTGGACATTTATCAGTTAGCTTTTGTTCAGAACAAAACTTTTCGTTTAAACCAGAAATAAGATGAATAAATTTTCATTATTAAATTCAAACTTTGATGGCTTTTACGCCCATGACAATATCTACGAAACTTTCCATGGCTCTAGAGGTATACTCACATTCTGCACATATTCTAACGTTTACAAAGACCCATAAAATATTTTTTCAAAGAAATTATTCCAATCAGCATGACGTTCATTTATTTCTCCACAACAATCATTCAATATAGGAACAAGGTTTTGAAAGAACTCACCAGCATCTTGTTGAAATACTCCTACAACATGTCCAGTTGCTTTCTGATATGCACGTAAAAAGTCGGTTGGACGAAGTGCACTTGAAGCCCCACGACAAGTTCTTTGAAATAAATTGTACAGTTCATAAGACACACAATTTTTTATTCTTAAAGCAATTACGCTTATCTAAAAAACAAAATAGTCTATCAAAATTGGATTATGCAGGAAAGCTTGAAGAATGCAGTTTATATAACAAGTGTTTCCAACATTCTGAATACCTCTCACCCCAAGTAGCGTGTCACTTGCAAGCCGCTTCGTTCCCACTGCCTTTAACAAAAGGTATCTCCCTTCTTTTCGGTTTCCATGTAGGTCTAGGCGAAATATTACGAACCATTGACTGTGCTATTTGGCCTTTATGAAGTTGATTTTCAAAAGTTTCATGATAAACAAAATCTTCACATTCAAAGCAAAATATCTCACCAAGTTTAATACTTACAGCAAGGCAATGTTTAGCTTCTAATACATGCTTTTTCATATGACCAGCTTCATAGCATCCAAAATAGGGACAAGTTAAACATGCAAATATTCGTTTATTGGCTTGTTTGCATATTTTACATACAGCTTCTTCCTTGTAGGCTAAGTGTGTCACATAAAAAGATAGTATGACAGTGTAATTCCTCAATAAAATTTCAACATCTTTAAAATGTATACATTCACAGTTTGGCACCTCTTTTTCATTATCTATATAATGTGTGAGAATTTCATCATTTCTTTTTAAATGTTCTCTGTCATTTAATTCTAAATTTTTTAGAGCATCGTTAATAATGATAATTGTATCTTTATCAGAAGAACTAGCACTTTCACTATCTTTCTTATCAGCATTTTCCAAGGAAATATTCTCTGCATCCACCGAAGATTCCATAGCATTACTTCTTTCATCTTCAAAAGTTTCTTCTTCCCCATCTTCTATGTCCTCATTATTTCTTTCATCTTCAAAAGTTTCTTCTTCCCATCTTCTATGTCCTCATTATTTCTTTCATCTTCAAAAGTTTCTTCTTCCCCATCTTCTATGTCCTCATTATTTCTTTCATCTTCAAAAGTTTCTTCTTCCCCAGCTTCTATGTCCTCATCTTCAGACGTTTCTTCTTCCCCAGCTTCTATGTCCTCATCTTCAGGCGTTTCTTCTTCCCCAGCTTCTATGTCCTCATCTTCAGACGTTTCTTCTTCCCCAGCTTCTATGTCCTCATCTTCAGACGTTTCTTCTTCCCCATCTTCTATGTCCTCATTATTTATTTCATCTTCAAAAGTTTCTTCTTCCGCCGCTTCTATGTCCTTTGAAGTAACTGTAGCTGTCAAATTTCCTTCATTCAAGTCCAAAGCATTGTATTTAGTGACAAGAGACTCATAATCACTACTGATGTCCTTGTCTTCTTCAGAAGGATTAACATATTTATTCATTTCTATGCGTTTCATATTTCCTTCATTCAAGTCCAAAGCATTGTATTTAGTGACAAGAGACTCATAATCACTACTGATGTCCTTGTCTTCTTCAGAAGGATTTACATATTTATTCATTTCTATGCGTTTAAGACTGTATTTTAAATAAATTAATTAATCCACACGTTTCCTACTAAAACATTTATTCCAACGACTTTAACATGATCTAATTCGTTTTTCCGAATATCTATTTATAAACTAAGAAAACTTGTTCATTGTTTTTTAAATGATTCATAAAATATACGAGTTTAATTTCACAATGTTTGAGAAAATTATTACATTAACACCGACGTAAAAAGCTTTTAAATAATTTACAGCAGTTACATTCAAACCTTCTTAAAATTTGTTTTGTAAATATAGTAGGCAGTTATCATAGTGAAAACAACAGTGCAGTTTCAAATACGGACGTCTGGGAGGAGGAATTGTGCACCCTACGCTTAGGGAAAAATAGGGATTTTTTTAGGCAGGAATGGTGTGCACCGTTCCTCCTTGGGAAGCACTCGCCGCACTCAGATTCCTCCCAGCCCATTCTAAGAAGTGTAACTCTGAAGATTTAGGAGGAACTCGCTCTGCACACTATTCCTACTACCCTGTTTTTGAGGAGAAAATATCTCGAAGAGATGAATACTCACAGAAATATCTTAGATGTAGATTTCAAAGAAAGTTTCTGTTAGTAAAATAAGGCAGATTTTATGTTATAAATACATTGAAATTTTATATTCCTACGAAATTTATGCCACCAAAATGAATTTATATATGTTGAATAATACGAGATATTGGACTTAAAAAAAAAAATAGATAATTAAAATGCATTGGCTTAAAATTATAAATTAATTCTAAGTGACATCTATGATTCTTTTACTTTAATTATAATTTTTGTGTGTTTATAGTTAATATTTAAAAAGAATTGCAAGCTTTAAAATTCCATATTTTTACATGGGGATGCAGTTTAGAGAACAATATATTTATGCATCATTTACAATCTTTTTTTAAATCATTATACTTTTCCATCCTATTTTTATTTATATTTCCTACATATATATTT